>JAOXNN020000043.1:2914746-2965226 GCA_028571205.2 Hydropsyche betteni | reverse complement strand
TAAAGACCATATACGCATGAAGAATAATTTTATAGACGCAAAAAAATAATCGTATCGACGCATCGTTTTAAAGTCGCTAGCGTCATCTAACATACGGACACACAGAAATCCGCTATTATATATAGGGGATAGTTAAACGAACTATCGAACGTGTTCTTTCAACTTTTCTTTAACATAATTTCAATATTTTCAGTTTTTGGATGAAATATGAATTTTTCCATCCCCGCAGAAAGCGTAGAACAAATTTATCATACAAATTTGTGTTGGTTTGAAACTTCTTTGACTCGTAAATTAATAAGAATTTCTCACTGATTGCACCGAGTTCGTCGTCGAACTTTTCCGCTGGAACGCTTCGGGCGAATTTATCAAATTTCGCCGAGGACATTTGCGATGGGTTAATTTTAAAACATTCATCGTTTTCGAGATACCCAAATAATGGGGGCTCGCCCGGGAAAATTTCTAGATTAATGATGACTCTTCGTTCGCTTCTAATTCGACGTCATATATTTTCTTTTCGCTCCTCTGACTAATTACGTGGAAATTTCCCGAGGTGCTGCGAACGGCCGAACTTATTATTAACATCCAATTAAAAATTATGCACGTGCGTGGCTATAATTAATTTTGTTGAACAAATTTCGCTCTCCTAACTTTGTTTCGTAATTATGCAGATTTTGTGTACTTTGACGGGTTATTCGTGAAAGTGTATAAATACTATATACGGATATATTTATACTGCCTGAAATTTCAGCAATTGATCGTTTCACAACAATAATAATTTCCAAAAACTCTCGTGTAATACACGGAAAATATCTATAGAATTCAAAAGGATTGACTGCAAATAGTAATAATATTTCTGATAAAAAAGAACTATTTTCCAGTTCAGTATATTAATATTGAATAGTGTCTAAGAACTTACTATGAGTAAACGGATGCTTGATAAAAGCTCATCACTTCGTTCAATACAGAAAAATGTAGAAAGTAAAGAGTAAACGAATATTACTAGAATGTGTGCTTACGGAAAAATGCATTATCGTGTATATGTGTGTGTGAAGATTTTTTGTACAGGAAACAGGAAAGGGATTCGTGAGCTGTGAATTTTTCTGAGACTTTTTTTGATTTTGGACAGTCTTCGTTTTAATCCTAATATAATATATGTGTGGACAACATTTTTCTACAGATCTTATTATTTAAATGTTATTCTCCCATTTTTATTCGATTCGTGATCATCCAAGGTTTTTTTATTTTTTTTTATTCGATTTCTTTTAAATTAATCCGCCGCTTGGATAATCTGCAAAATTACATCAGCGTACTACCGCAAAAGGTATTTACTTTCCAATTTATCATTTGGATTTTTTATCAGGGCAAAAAATGAGCAGAGACACGTGTTATTTATTCATTCACAACGTTAATGGAACACGGACCGATGTTTTTGTACGTAAAGCGATCCAGGTTTAGGTATTCTTGAAAATTGTTTACCTTTCAGCCGATTAATCAAATTTGGTACAACCGCCCATTCACCGGGAACCTTTTTTTCCTCTGTGAAAAGGACAAACATGTATAATACTTATCGATTTGATATAATCTACATTATCCGTATGTCTGCAATACAATCATCATAACTCAATTATATGTGTATGTGTGTGTGTGTATGTTTTATTTTACATCCATTTCCCGATTTATGGGGTTTCACTTTAACGCAGTCAAGAAAAAAAATTAATAGACATATTTTGAATTTGTTGACAAAAAATAAAAATAAATCATTAATCACGGAATTTATAAACAAAAAAACTATTCATGACCAAATTGAAAATTCTCTTCAAAATTTAAATGAATTTATCATTTCAAATGATGACGATGAAAGTGATTTCAATTGATTCGTTGTTTTAGAATTTAAAAGACAGAAGTGAAAATGAAGATGAATAAATATAATTTTTATTCTTATCAATTCATATATAATATAATAAATATGTATCTACAAACATATATTTCTATTATAATCATTAAATTTTTTTTTTCAAACATATATTATAGTTGACTTTTTTTACGAGGATTATCCTGAACCAATCTCCCTATTTGGTAATGTCTCTTTTCATGCGGTTTTGACTTTGGAACCCATCTCATATTTTCATGTGGGTTCATAGTCTATTTTTACATGATTCATCACAGAACGTGTCCATTGCATAGTTATGGAATTAGGGTATACGTTTCAGTCTATATATATTTGACCCAACCCGACCTAACCCAATCTAGCTCAAACCAAAACTTCGATCAAAACAAAGGAAATTGCCGCGAAAAAAAGAACCCAACCTACCCTCAAAAATATGTATTTATGACCGATCCAAATGTGCATAGACTGATACACTTGGACTACAAAAAATGATTTATTAATTTTTTTTAATGTAGAGTTTAATGAAAACGATAAATCAACAGCAAGTCATATTACATATTCAAAACGTTATTTACAGGAAATTCCGGATTAACTATATATTTTTCAAGTTATTTCGATCTTTTTTCAGTGTTTCGATATCTACTTTTTCATGTACAAAACACCCTATACAAAGGACCCTTCCGCAACACCAATTTTAATTTCGAGACCAAACTTCGACCGGCGTGAGATCGCAACTTCTCTTCTTATCCTCTACACATTATTATTTTCTTTTTCTATTCGCAGGGTCATCGTGTGATTTTTGCCACCCTTATTGGTGTGATTTTTCCTTTTTCTCCCCCTTTCGGCTTTTGTTGGAGTTTCCCCCGACTCCATGGAAATTTTGGTGTGGAAAATACGCGATGCACTTTTGGATTGAAGTACTCGTGTTTTTTTTTGCGTTCTGTGGATTACAGGAGAAGTTATTGTTGTTTTTTTTTTCGGGTATATAAAAGTCGAGTTTTATCTTGGCTTTTTATGGCGCCGTTTAAAAACGTTAAAAAAAAGATTTCATTAAAGAAAGTTGTAAAGCGTGAATTTTACAATTCGTTTTAAGATAATTGTCGTTTTTTATTATGGCGATACGTTTTGAACGAAAAATTACCTATTAAACGAAACTCGTTATATTTTCAGGCTAAAAATAACGCTTTTGTGTGATGGAATCTGATTAATCAGCCACTATATATTTATTTTGAGTTTGTTTAATTAGCGAATTTCGATTTGAAACAAAAATCGAATATTTTACGTTGAAAGGACCGCGCTGGGAATCTCCAGAATTTAGCGACACACTTCGGGTGTTTATCAAACAACAACGAGTTCGCAAACGGAACTAATTAAATCGAATTCAACTTTCCCTATAAATCACGAAAGTCGTTTCCGTTTCCTCGAAATGTACATATATAATATACTCTTGCTGGTGATTCAGCAACGAAATTAATTATTATTTAGCGCAATCGGAGTGAGAATGCCATACACTTTAATGTTGGCGTTATAACTGAGTTTTTGAGAAATTGTTTTGACAAATGTTTATGACAACGAGTGACAACGATTATATTTTATAATAATAGATTTGATTACCTGAGATTAAATTGCTTTGTTCGTTGTTGACGCAAAAAATTTTTCGTACCTACGCGAAAAATATATTTGGACGACGCTTTGCTGATGTTTTTAAAATCACACTCTTTCATTATTCAAAATTTTGACTTATTTTTCATTTCTTTCCTTTCCACCTAACGAAAATTTAACCTTTTAGACAATAATCGAAACTTGAAACAATAAAAAACCTCACCTATAATATTTTAAACATTGGCTTTCAAGATCATGAAAAGAAAGAGGTGTGGAAATTAAGATGATGAAAAGGAAAGAGTCTAAATTTTGGTGAAAAACCTCAATACTATTATACTACTGAATAGGCCCGATGTTAATAACATCGACTCTGAATTGATAACCATACTTTTACGTAATTGATAAAATAAAAATCCCCTATATATAATAGTAGATATCTGTGTGTGTGTCTGTCTGTCTGTCTGTCTGTGTGTTTGTCTGTCTGTCACGATGACGCTTGCGACTTTAAAACGACTAATAAGAACGACCCTTAATTGATTATAATTGAAGTAAAAAATTATAATAATTGAGATTTATTTGCTGAAATCATTAAAAAAACCATCTGGCAACGCTCACGAAACGTGCGTGCGTCCAGTCCATTCGGGGGCTTATGAGTCACTAGTGCGCAGCCAGACACGATTGATCCGCTCTCCCGACCGGGAGCGTTGAGCTACTCGCTCTTTTACAGTGAAGTATGCAAGAGTGAGATGCGAATATGTATGTTCGACGCTGTATTTGCACGAATTTGTTCACAACATAGCTTACAATTAGATGTACTCGATAAATTCTGATTATCATTAATATTATTTTTTAAATCAATGCGTAAATATATTATGGAGGAATACCTAAAATCTTAACCTTGTATTTATTATAATTATAGAGATATTGATGGTTATTAGAGCAATGTGTAGAAGATACACATCACCGGTAAGGAAAGGTTAATAACGTCGGCTGTGGTTTTGTTGAGGAACGGAAAACGGTAAAATGTGAAAAGCCGACTGTGTGAACTCGAAACGTGTGCCCGATTTGAATGTTTAATTAATTGTTCATTTGTTATTTGTTTGTGACATATAGGCGAAGTCAGAGGTAGAGGCTACCCAATGACTGTATTCGATTTGAATATTTAATATTTAATTAAAAAAAATAAAAAATTACGAGCGTCATCCGAACGGACAGATACACAGACAGACACATAGAACTCCACTATTATATATAGAGCATAGAGGATAATATATATAGAGGATAGGCCCGATGTTAATAACATTGGGATGTGTATATGTTTATTTTAAAGTAGATGCCCGTACCCGATTTGAATATTTAATATTTAATTAATAAAACCAGTTCATTTCTTACTGTCACAATTATGAAATATAGGCAAAGCCAGAGGCAGTGGGTAATAAGCACCATTATTTATTAATTTCTGCAGTAAACGTACTCATTTTTACAGTGAATAAAAAAAACTCAATTTTATAATTTTGGGGCTTACCACTATTTACCGTCGGGCTCCTCTTATGTTACGCGTCGTTTATGAACAATGTGCAGTGGAGTAGTACTTTGTTTATGTTTTCTTTTATCATCAAGATTTGAACTTTTTCTTTTTTATTATTTTCATTTTCGTACCCATTTCTATTTATAATCTTGTAAGTGAAAATGGTAAAGTTAGGTTATGTTCAATTTTTTTTATTTTATGCTATAATTTTTATCTACAAGGTTCAAGTTTCGTAAGTTGGAAAAGAGGTTCAAATTTTAGACAGTGAAGGTACTTAATTTTGAAAAAAAAAAATAACAAAGCATCTTACCACTATATACATATAGTTCGCATATAACACAAAACTTTTTGTGTTGTACGGAAACAACATTTTCGCAAACGACGCGTAACATACATTTCAAACTTTTCGATAAACTTCTTTTTAAATCAACAAAATTGGGTTGATTAATTTTGTTACCGTTAATAAGTAGTCTTTTTTATTCAGAGAACATGTTTTATTTTAGGAGCCATCACCCGTCACTAACAATGAGTACACATTGCAGTTATATGCTAAACTTGTCTCATTGATTTTGATAGTATTTATACAGAAGGGTAAAGTCTGCTGTTAATCGAAAATCGAATCGGTCTGTAAGATCCCTACGGAATTTAGTTTTAAAATGCCTCGGTTGACATGTAGCGAATTTGAATCTTGATCGCTCCGAAATATTTTTTCTTTTAAACTTATACGCAATTTTTGAAAACTTTGTAAATTTTATTCATTAGTCACAATTTAAAATATTCATTGAAAAAATGAACGAACCCAAAATTTTTCTTAAAGGATATGTGAAAGTGTATTGTTGCCGCATGTGCGCACTTTGATTATAAATATGTTGAGCTTGAGCAATATTTGATAAAGTTGTAAATGTATGAATTCCAAATATTAAATTCCCTGAAACCCAGCATACTCTTATTATACGCCCTCGCGAAATTCATCCAAAACTTCGGCTGTTTGATTTTCAGGTATCATGTTTTAGAAATTTTTCATTAGAGAAAACAATTGAGAGGAATTTACTATATGCATAAATTAACAACATGGAAAATTTTAGATTAAAATATACCTATGCGATATAAACGGGTCATACTGTTTATTTTTCCGCTTTTCAAATATTTCAGAATGCCACGTCGATTCTAGCAGTAGCTGTTTGCATGTTTGATGGAACACTGTTTTTCAGCTCGTTTTGACGAACGAAAGAAGGTTTCCTTTTCGTTACGTGTCGCAAGAAAAGCAAATTAGCCTCTCGCCGGGGAAAAAAACGCAATAATAAATTTATATATGAGGCACCGAGAAAGGAAAGAATACCGAATGTCGAGTTTTTGTGTTTGCTCTCGGGTAATTGAAAAAGTATCTTGTGTTTGTATTAAACTTGTACTGTGTATATTTAGTTTTAGATGGTAAATTTACATCTATGTGAAAAACATTTGTGTAAAAAATATACATTATTAATAAACGAAACTATGATAATTAAAATATAAAAAAAAACACTTAAGAAATTACAATTTCAAATGCTCAAGTAAAATTGAAAATAAATATAACAAATCAACAATATTCAAAGCTTTCAAATTGAAACATTCAATTCAAAGGTTTCAAAACACGATCCCATTATTTTCCCGATATAGAAACCACTTTCATGCGTCCATTTGAACTTTTCAATTAAAGAACGATTTGCGGTCGAAATATCGGCGCGTTTAATTAAAGCCGGACGAGACGGGCTTTAATTAATTTCGCACACGTGTCGTTGTCTGGCCCTCGAGCACATCACGTGGTCCTCCTTTTCCATTCCACGTGGACACGGAGGCGCAAACAGTCCACAAAAGGCGACACGAAAAAAGGAGACGTGAAGTTTTAATGAACGCGCGCACACGAACCGAGACTCCATCTTTTTTTCCTGTCAGGAATGAATACTTAAAAAGTGTTCTGCGGAGCGCTGTCGAAGGTGAAAAGATAGCGTTGATGGCCGTGTAAAATATTTTACGATGGTTCAAATTAGATTTTGCAGAAGATGTATATTGTTGGAAGGTTCGGGTGGCCTAAATATACTTTTTCATGTCCGTTGCGAGAGCGCTTTTAGGTTGTATTTTCGTCGTTGCTTATTTTTTTATCCTTTGCATTTTTTCGGTTATGGAGGATCTAAATATAAAAATTTATGTTTACTGGGAAAAGGTTATTAGTCATAGTGAGGAATCTGATGAATTTTTGTTTAAAAAATAATATAAAACTCTCTATTACAAAATTTATGTAGGTATTGTAATAATTTTATGTTTAAATTCAATTTAGAGTTTTGCCTCACTTACTTGAAACCAATTAGAAGGGATTATTTTTAGTACTTAAAAATTTCAAGAGTTATTTTCTTATCACTGTATAATTGACACATGTGATAATAAAAAATAAATTATTTAAGATATTATCCTTCAATGGATGTTTTATGGGTTACATGTAATGATGATGATGAATTATAACACTGATGATATTTCATCATTTTACTTAAAAAGTATCTTATATCACCAAAAAAAAAAAATTTTTTTACATCTTAATCAATAAAACTGCTTTGGAACGGAGCACGAGCAGGAAAACGGAACAGTTGGAGTAACAGGTATTTATCCGGAGTAGGAACGATGCCGGAGCATGGAAATTTTTAGTGTTTCATGTAAAATTAGATTGTATTGATTTTATCATTATTTTCTTCCACTTCATAGTGATATAGTTATATTATTTGTGTATTTTTATATTCCATATTAAATATTTTAATAATTAATTAAATTTAATTGGAGCGTGGAGCGGAGTCGGAATAAGTACCTTTTGATGTCGGAGCAACCAAAAAAGTGGTCGCTCCAAACCATGAATAAAACGACAATACAATAATACATTATTAAATAAAAACAAAAACAAATCCATAACGTAACACGACCCACCGGTTGCCTACCCCATTTAATACAGACGTTACCCATAAAAAATATGCGTATTATCTCGCACGAAATTTATCATGAAGCGCTTGACTTTAGGGTCGTAATAAGTTAAACTCGAAGGTCCTCGCCATCGTCTTCGGATGACCCTTTTAGGTGATGGAAGTTCACGGGGGCCGAGCGGACAAAGGGAGGCCCTCACAAATTACACCTTGACAGGGTGAGTTATTGCGTCGGCCCCATTCCGTTTTAAATCCCTCTGCCCTCCGTCGGTTGTTGTTGTTGTTGTTGTTGTTGTTGTCGCTGTTATATTGTTGTTCGGTGCCCGTCTGTCTCGCGCTTTTAACTATATAATGAAGCGATCGCGAAGAGTGTTTAAAACTTTGGCGCCGTTGCGAAATAATTGTGTGTTGTTTAGTCGGTCGGTGGGAAATTTATTCGGCATCGGTGGTGCGAAACGTTCTTTTGCGCTTTTGTTTTATTGTTATATAAGGGGAAAGTATAAAAGGCTCTAGATAAAAGTAGGCTTTGTAATAAAATTGTGTGGGAATTTAAGTAAATTTATTTGTTATATTGTCGAAATTTTATATCTAGTTTTTGTTAATTTAATATTTGTTGTGAAACTCAACCAATCGAATCCGATGGGTTTATTATGATGAAAATTTTCATTGACTTCAGCGCTGTTTATTCGCGTTAGGTTCACACGAAATCCAATTATTATTCGAATTTCCATATAAAAATTCACGACGCGAAGCGCAAATATACGAAAGATTCACATAATCGACTTTGCATTATGCGTGCAACTTTTTTATACATTTATTCAAGAATCGCGAAACTTTGTACGCCCGTGAAATATGCGATTTTCATTTTGTTTGACGCCAACGCAACGAGACGAATAAAAGACATACACTTTCTACGAGAGCACGTTTCATGAACAGAGAAAATGGGAAAAAAAGCGGGCAGAACCGACAGAGAAGGCGTCACACGGGGGGGAGGGGGGGGCGTTAGCCCTCTCGGTCGTGTTGTGTTACGATTTTTCAAAAAAAAAAAAAAAAATGAAAAAAACATCTCGCTAAAATTTGCTTTCTGATCGTGGCGGTGAAAAATCACTTTCGCGCAAGGCGGGCAGGGAAATTTTCTCACTTTTCACGCGCCATACAACAAACATGGACGAGGGGAGCGGGGACACAGCAAGGGAGGGTAACGTTGCAAAAAAGAGCGAAGAAAAAAAGCGTTTCGCGAAATCAGGGCATCGCGACCGAACATAAACCGTCGTAGTGAACTCCTTCCGTGCCCGTCTCCGTTTCAACTGCTTTCTTATATATATTTTTTCCCGCCTTTTTTCCTTCCCCCGGTCCGGGCCTCTTTCAGGCTCGTTCTCCAACTTTTTCCGTTCCCTTTCGCTAATGGAGACTCGGTTTCGTCTCGCAGCGGGTTCTATACGTGCGGCGTTGGAAGTTTTTCCCGGAAAATCGTATAACAATGCGCGTTATGTGCGTACGAGTCGGATCCTCACGGCGTTATTGTTAGAAGGTACGTTTAAGGAGTGCAAACGCACTCTATGACAATACGGATGAGTTGTTGAATAAATATATATTTTGAAAATATTCTAAAATAGTAGGTAAATGCTTTTAAAAACCAACCGAATCTCTTTTACATATAATATAATATGTATGAAGTATAAATTTGAGTTTATAATTTATTATTTATAACTTGTTATAAAATTCAATGTCAAAATATGTCTAATCACTTAATTTTTATTACATGAGTGCCATTTTCTGGAATTCTGTTACACTACGGGAAAATTCGAAAGGGAAAAGCTCTTTTGGCTCAGGAATCTGGGTAACTGGGACGAATTAAGCTTTGAGCAGTTGATCTGGTTAGCTTATGATCGGTTGGGGCTAAACCAGGTGGTTGTGAGCTTATGAAAATATATGACGGTTTCAGAAGTAAAATATCTTTATATAAACCAACATTAGATTTATATAATTGAATGCAATTGAAATTTTTTATTTTATTTAGTTACATATTAAATGATTAAAAAATAATTATTATCGAAAAAAAATATTGGCATGTGCTTCAAAAATACGCAATTTCGGTACAATATTAAAATATACCACAAACGACTTAAGCTGTCGATATGTCGCCTTGAAAAGTTGTTTTAAAGAAACTCCGCTCCGGAGTCACCTTTTTATACAACACAGAGACCGTAGTTAACGAGCGAGCGTCGAAAAAAAAATGAGAAAACTTTATAATAAAAAAAAGAAATGAGTTCGCTGAAAATTGCATACACTCGAGCCGAAGCGGCTGCGCCCGAAGAACGAAAAGTTAAGACGCGCGGCGAGTCGTCCGTGACGAGCTTTCCAAAGTTCAAACCCACAAAAGCACAATGTTCGACGACTTTTATTATTTGGCCGTCTAATAAAAGACCTCGGTTTGGTCTGATGGCGTTTTTGTAAACGTTGGATCTGGCGGTTAAGGGTTTGCGACGTGATTTGGTTGGGATGAATAATTGAGTTGAGATTTTCTGTCGAAGTGCTAAAAATTTATGCAATTTAGTGTCTAAATATGTTTATCCATGATTTAATCTTGTTTAACGGTCTAGTTCCCAGTGAACGTTGATGTTAAGTGATGCATGATGCGATCAATTGATGGATCGTTTCAGCTTGGCTACGTGGTATTGACCTACATGAGACCAATTGATAAGGGAAGGTTTCAGCAACTAAGTCTTTAAGAGTTACCTTCCTCTTATTACACGAGATAAAGAAAAGGACCCGAACTTTCGATGGTTTCGGAAAGATCTTATCTTTCAGTTGACATTATATAGGTCACATATGATTAGGGTCACCAGATGAATATTATATTTAAAAAAAAAGGAAATTTTTTATGAAATGTAAAAAAATTGATACAAACGTTAAAGTATTCTTGTTGTATAGTATCGCATTTTTTATAGAAGTTCTTCATTTCTGAAGATATAATTTTTATATTTTTACAATTACACATACATCCACACATACTATACATTCTTAAATTTGAATTATTCGAGAACAATAAAAAAGGAACTTTTTGGAGTCATAAGAGATGTGTTTTCCGATACTCACTGCAAAGATTCAGATACGCAATAACAGAAAATAATTTTCTTCGAAAATGGAACGAGAACCTTAACTGACGCTTTCTAAAAACGACATCTTGATAAACCAAGTCGAGCTAAATTCGAAGTACAATTAAAATAACTTCCCGCAATTTTGACACGCAAGATAATTCTATTTAAAGGACATCACGCACAAGGTGTACGAAGATTATGTAATACGTACAGTACACGTACGCAATATCAAGGAATACGGGAAGCACAGAGCGCGGCATGAAGGGCATAAACGTGACTATACGACCGGGTAGGAGGAAACAATTTGTTTCGACGCGGAAAACATACGGAAACGTAAAAGTTTATAGCCCGTGGGGGTGGTTTTCATCCTGGAAATCCTCTTAATTTGGCCGGTAACTTCCTACATTGCCTTTAATCGCGCACGGCTACGGCCGCAGCCCCTATTTATTACCAATTATGGCCGGCCCGTGGACGGGGGTGGGTACGATTCTTCCCGTCTTGGAATCTAACTGTTGGATGCTGGTTTTGAATACTTGTAGTTTGGGGAATCGGCGGTGCACAATGGTGTCGTTAGCAATGCGTTGCGCTACAATGGGTCAATGGATTCGGAACTATCGCCGTAAATTGGGCGATTGTGTTAACAATTGTGTTGAACGAAATCGATGGATTACGCAAGTGATATATACATCTTTTGGTGTGTTGACTTTGAAAGTGTTTGTTTTGGATTTTTTTTTATCGCAATTCAAATATAGCGATGTATTTTCGATGAATTTCATAAAAATAATTTCGATATAAAAAATTCGTATTTTAAATAGGAATAATAAGAATCAATCGTGAGTAAACATATTGTAAACGAAAATTTAAAGTGATATGAAAAAATGAAAGGTTTTCATTATTTATTTACGTAAATTATACATTTTCATTGAATCAATGGAATATTTTTAATCTGTCATATGAATATAAAATAGTTTTTACTCCACAAATATTGCTCATTTTCATTTACACAAAAAAGATTCCGATATTTTTTCAATTTATATAATTTTTTCGATCAAAATTGCAGTATACTTCCGATTATCCGGCTGCGGATCATCTGGTTTGTGGATTATCCGTGCTTAAAATATTTTCAATATATATTTTTTTAATATAATTAAATTATTATATTTTTAATAAAAACACATTACCGATACGACCTATGAAACAGTGTAACATAATAATGCATTGCATTTTTCTTTTGAATATTTACAATCCAAAAAGCCGAACTTTCGAGAAACGATCGTCACATATGCGTATAGGTGAAAAATTTATTTATCCTTATGCATTTGTGTGTATTACATAAATTTAAATATGAACATAAAAAATCCGGACGTAAAAATCCGAACCTAAAAAAAAATAATAAAAATAAAACACGACAGCTTGGACTATCCGTATTTTTCGGTTATCCGTGCCCGTCATCCTTGGCATTATCCTGGATAATTGAGAGTATACTGTATCATATTTTTTGATTTTTCAATCGAATATACAACGGCAGAATATAATATAATGATTTTATTCAAATTTTTTCCAACTACGCTGATATATTGAAGCTCATAAATCTATGAAAGCGTAAGAAGGATATATTCAAGTTCTCGAATTTGAAAATTTACATGATCTCCATTGTACTTTCTTAGTACTTTGTATGAGAAAGCAGAAATTCAATACTGGTGAAGTCTAAGCGTTTTGTGCGCTCGCCGAGCTGATGTATTCCGAGCTATAAAGAAATTCCACATAAAAAATGGATGCGTAGTGAAAGTTTGAAAACGTATATATTTTTCAAACTTTCGCAACGAAACTATGATATATAGTGCGCAAGTTTTGTCATATTACACTCGTGTACGAAAAAAAGTGATACGTCACGAGCGCAGTGGCGTTTTATAAAAGTCGACAAAGGGAGAATTTTTGGTCATTTTTATCTGATAAAATTTTCAATTTAAAAATTGTTAATTGCGCTTCACTTAGCTAAATTCGTGTAACGAATCCAATTAATTTGGTGTATCAATTTCAGAGAGGAGCACTCAAATAATGGTGGCATCGTAACGAAGGCGTACGGAAAATGGCGTTCGATAATGTTTAAAAATCGTGCGGAAAAGAGTGGATTGTTCAGGGTTGTATCCAACATATTAATTTTTATGTATCGGGTTAATTAAGATCAAAGTTGTGCATATATTCTATATTTTTATAATAAAAATTTATGGATGCTTTATGAAATGGGTGGAAAATGAGTCGTTCTTCGAACTATTATATATTCATTCGTATCAGATTTTGGTATACATATTATAAAAATGTCCAACATATACATTTTTATTTATTAAATTGGATAATTTTCATAAAAAATTTACAAGTAAATTTTGTTTTGAAGTATTAAACTTGTAATAGATATTTAAGAAACAAAGTATGAAATTAATTTATGTTAAATAACATTGTAAAATTTGATAACAATATTTGGTACAACCTTAGGTCTACATGAAAAATAATTATTTTTCAATGGATCGCCAAATGGGGCGCACTGCGAAATTAACAAAGATTATTAATGGGGGTTCGAAGTGGGCGACAATGGGCGCCCTCGGGCTAAACGGTTCCTCAACCCACCTCTGGTATCACCGCTCTCTTACAATAATTCAGCGATACCCAACCAATCATTGAATTTTTTTAAATTCCAACAAAAAAATTGTCGTTTTGAAATAACCACGATGTTTTTATGAGAGGACCGTTTACTTTTATACCGCGCACGTACAATATATTATATTTGAATTTAAATAAACATTGTTGAAATTTGACGAACTGCGCACATATTATGACATTTATTTTCTTTTTGAAAGTTATTTTATTTTGACTGTAAAAATTTGTGCGCCGTATTTGCTCTTAAAGACGAGCCGCTATTGCCTATGCGTATAAATAGATGGCGCTCAAAGTTAACAATACACGTTCTAATTTTCCGTTTTACAACCGTCCGTAACAAAAATTTCAATAGACTTCCCAACTAATTATCCAGGAAAAACCTTTAACCCGAAAAACGATCGGAAACACCGACCCGCGATCGCCGATATTTCGAACAGCCCGCGGGCACAAAGTTGAGCGCCCGATTCCCACACCTCACTCCCAATTTCTCCGTGTAACATTCATTAAATTAAATTGCTCATAAGCCGGTGTCTCTTGCCAGGATACCGCCGCCGACCTGTATTTATCACCGGTCCCCGTGTCCCTGATATACGTTTATATAACCGGGATGTATGTGCGTTGGGTTCGCAAGGCGTGGAATATCTTCTCCGTTTCCTTATTAGCGGCCGTCCCCCCTTCGAATTTCTCGTTCTCGCATTCCTGGAAAGCGCCACACTTTTCGGGACCCCGGGGATCAAAAGGATTCTTATCGCGAACGAAAAGATTGTGGAAGCGACCTAAACTAAAGAATGCGCGCCCGTTCTTCTATTCTCGTTCGGAATCTACCTCTGGAGGTTCGCTAATAGATTTCGTTCGGGAATTTCTGAGGGCCGTTTCGTTTTTTAGACTAGAATCGATATTGGATGTAGTGATTAACTCGACCTTTGATTATCTTGTAAGGGTTGAGATTGGATTGTTGATTGTTATTATTTTGCAGCACTAATTAGTCCATTCAAAATTTTGTATTACATGCGATCTTTATGATAATAATTACGTCAGATAAGTTTAGTGTTAAGCTTATTAGTATTAGTATTAATATAAAAAAAAATATGTCTAATTTTAAACATCTAAGTCTACTATTATTTATTGACCATGCGACTTATCACTTAACTTTAAAGAAAGAATTATTGATGAAAATCAATCTTTACTGAAAAATAACTTTTATAAAAAAAAATTGTATAAATATAAATAAAACTTTGTAAAAACTAATCTAAATTTACATTCTAATCAAAGAATTATTTTTGATGAATAATCTGATGTCCTTTCGTAGAAATTGAGATGGATATTTAAAAATAATTCTAATATTCTCAATGTAAACCGAATGCTTTATTCTGAGAAAATATAATATTATACTCGATATTTCTACAGAAATTGATTAAATGGATGAAATACGACCATTTATATTGATTGATGTTTGATGGATGCGCAGCGACTCTATTAAAACGATGAGATGTTGTCGGAGACACAACGTGACAAGTTAATTATTCATATCAATTTTTATTAGCATCGTTGACAGAACACGACCGCAGCACAATAATATTATTTTAAATGGTATTTTCGTCGGCGCAATAAATGGGAGATGATTGGATCGATCGCTTTGCATGAGACCTTATGGCTGATGAGGAGGGAAAATTAATTGCCAATTAATTTCGTTCTTAAATTCTGCCTACGAAAAATTTATGCGAACATGTGTTTGAATAGCTATATTGATTATGCTTCATATTTTATCTATGGTAGTATGTGTGTTGTTGGTTTAGTGATAAAATTTGATTGCGTAGTAAACGCTTTTTGAAGTCCGTTAATACAATATTTTAACGAGCTTCAATACTTAGTTTTAGTACGAAGTTCAAATCGAATATTAACTTTGAAATTGATTACTTATTTTTTTAATATGAATTTACATTGAAATAACTCGAGTAATTCAATATTAATTTTATATAGGTACAAATCCGCAGAATTCAATAAAAACGACAGAAAGTATACATATATAATACATTCATGAATATTAAATGCGAGGATAATTGGCGAAAGAACGGGCAAGTAACACGAGAGCCACCCTCGCGCGATTGTTATGAATCGGAATTTGCATTCATTACTTTCGTTAATTTTTGAACGTTATCGGATCAAACTTACGAACAAAAAAGAACATAATAGAATAAATTTTCGAATCCGAAATGTCAGTTTGCGAGCGACGCCGTAAAAAGGATCATTATTAATATTCGAAAGAGTTCCGCCGGCCGGTCGTTACGCAATCGCGACGAGCGATCTCTTTGTCTTTGTGTATTACGAAATCAAAAGTACGAAAAGAAAGCGAAATTATTAAAATTTCATTGTTTGAAATCTTTATTACGTTTTCGGATTCTTCTATTGAAACGTCCCGGGCGAAAGATTGGAGCAATTAGTATGGCGCGCGGACGTAATTAATTACCTATGGGGCGTCATTATGAAAAACGGATTAAACATTCACGAGCCTCCAATAGGAATTATCAGATTTTAAAGAATTATTAAAAATATATACAATAAAATATAGAGCGAAATCATAAAATAATATTTTTATATTATATTTTGGAAATAATAAATTAAAACATTCTTATGTACTTTAATCTTATATTTTAAATGAAAGAACATACGGAAATTTTTTATAAAAGAATCTCGAATTATTCAGTAGAAAAATTGAGGGAATTTGAAATATTTTCTTTTACATTTTTATTATATGAATTATTAAATAATTTAAATTTAATAATATGGTTGAAAAATATTTCGTTATGAAATATTATAATTTAAATTATCAACAGAGGTCATTATATGTGAATAATTTTTCGATTTTCTTAATATAAAAAATAATATTTATTCAAATTTGACCTTATATAACTTTAGTAATGCCAAAAAACTAATGAAACCCACGACTTAATCCTGACACAAATCCCATGTAAACGAGAAACGTCTAGACCAACTTTAATCAAAGAAGTCAAGAAGCGTCTCAGTCTCATGTGCAGTTCACCCGGACGCTTTAATTGCTGAAACAAACGCAGTGCAAAGCGTAAGATAAGCAATATTCAGCGGACGACATCCTGAAATATCTCTCCGACTCCGGAAATTTACAATCCTGAATCCTTTAAATGCATTTTTAAAAGGGATTGCGTAATTAAAACGGGCGCGAGTGCATCCCCGAACTGCATTATGCAAATCTCGCGCATGAATCACGGAAGTTTTTCCAGGCGGGTGGTATAAATTTGACGGGGGTTTCGCAATAATTTCTGAAAACAAAATCTGCAAAAAAACCCATCGGGGAACGCGCGAAAAATGTGCGGTGCAGTCGTCGGTTGAAATTTAAATGGATTCTTATTAAGGCGCGCCGCGAAGGCGCATAATTAAATACAAAATTCAACAGTTTTGTCGAGGGGAGGGTTGCGTCGTAATGTTGTTTTCTGAACAATCAGAGCTGAAATTAAAATTGCAAAAACATTTTCAATAGGATAGAAAGGCAGCAGGATCTAATTAAAATGTACGAACTTTTTAATAATGGAAAACTTAAGCCTTAACTCGGAAGAGTTAAGTAATACGTTTAAGTTATTTGAAATGTTTATATTTGTTCGATAATAATAAAATTTCAATTCACTCATAATGAAGGAATTTAATTATGTTTGTAAATATAACAATATGTATTATTAAATGTGTTATAATACATGTGCTAAGAATTTAATATTATATGTAATATAATATATCACATGAGCCAGTACGTTGCGAGTATTCAACGTGTCGTAGGCAACAATGAAAGAGCAATTCATTTTCCACGTGTCAATCACGTAATTGACACGTAAATAGTAGATTCACGTGCTCGGGGCCTAAACAGGAAATTAAATTTTCACGACACGACACATTTCAGATGAACATCTCACAGGCAGGAAAGAGAAAATGCGAAAAACTGGAAAGCCAAACCGAAATATGCACAGTTAAATATTTAAGTCGCCAGCCAAATATTTCCGCCGACCTACATACATATTTATGCAATATTTAGCATATATTAAAAATTAAAAAGAAGCGACACTAACGAGTAGTTAGCGTTTATTTAAATACGGTGTGAAAATTCGGGATTAAATCGTAATTAGTGTTTCCAAAGTTTTCAGCGCCACTCAAATTAAAAATTAATCCAAATCGCGAAGTACGAACCCGTCTACGTGCGCCGTACAAGAATTTTCGTGGACTTTGGAGCGTTAATAAGTTAATTTCGAACATCCTTATGTCGACTGCCGAAATTAAGCGAGTTATTTCCAAAAAGTAATAAAGTCTGAGAAATCCCGTTACGCAGCCTTTGATGTATCCGCGCGCGAAAGAACATCGACCCGGATGAAAATCGACGGCGGCCTGTTTGTTCGGCATTAATTTAATTTTCTGTCTAAAAATTTCCACTCGAACGTCGGTTCCTGAAAAACGATTGCATCGGCTCGGGCCTTTGTCTTGTGCTGAAAAACGATATGGGATGTTTCGGCCCTATCTTGTTTTGAATAATATCGAATTTCGTTAGTATAAACATCAATTATTCGCTTGTACGGCTCCACTTTGTGGATAAGCGCGGTCGTTTTGCAAATTTTTCAGCGGGTACGGTGTTTCAGTTTTGAGTTTGTTTTCAGGGGAAAGGATACTTGTGAAATTTGATACGATTGTTTTTTTTTCAATTTTGAAATACGTCAAGCTAAACAAATATTCCATTTATTAAAATGTAACAAAAACACTTTTTATCGTGATTTTCAATTAATTAAATTTTGTATTAATAATGGATACATAGTTACATGGAAAAAATTAAATTAAGAATATTTTACACTCTTTTTATGCAATTAATCTCCTTTGACGTGGGTGGATCGTTTCTAATGGTACATGTCCCTTATCGATACGAGGTTGGCTTTCGGGTAAGGTATATAGCCTAGATTTCCAATATTTGATGGAGAGACTTTGTCCTGCAGAGAGCACAAAACGGGTCGACAATGATGATTATGAATCTATTTAACTAATCATTAAATATTGATTTATTATAATTATTCCAAACTAAACACTCCCATGCATTTTTTATCGCCGAAAAAACAACCGAAAACTACAGCCTCAACACGTCAACAATCAAACACCAAAGACGCCTCCGACATACAAACTCACATTTCAAACGAGGCCAAACTCACAATACGGGACACCATATATTATAAATACCCTTCGGTAGGTCTTTCGGTTGTTTCGTCGGAGACTTCATTAATGCGATATCGGAACGCTTCACTTCGCAATAAATGAATAATTTATGTGTGCTCCGAGTAACTGACAAAGTTGCGTGTTTCTTCGTCGCCTTCGCCTGTTTACTTTGAGAGGTCACGAATTTGCAATAAAAAGGCTCCTTGCCGGGGCTCTCGCTTCTCCGATGGGGTGTGTAAACAAATATAGCAGTTCCCATATTGAGAAATTCAAAAGTGAGGGGCGTGCTATCGAAATGGGCGATATTCGATTGAGCGAATTTTCTGGAATGGGTCAAAATGTTTTTTGATGGAAAAAATGTGTTTTATTTGTTATCGATCATATAAAACGTTGTTTGAAACAAGTATAATGTATTTTATTAATAATTGAGTCGTATTAAGTATATTTATTATCAAAATTAAACTATTTTTGATGCAACTAGTATTTGAATGGGTCATACCTCAATATGAAATACATTTTGTAATTTGAAGTACTTTTGTATGTTAGTGGAACAGATTAAAACGTACAAGAGATTTTTATCACTTGGATGTATTTAGTAAAATCGATAAATTGAATCACACATCGCCGATGGATTCGTTTGCAATTTTTTGAATCACATACACACATAGATTCTAAATAGGAAAAAGCGTTTTGGCGTAACGGTAGTTCGTTAAAATTAATCGGAAAAGAACGTGTCGAATCGGATCCTTTGTATGCGCTCAATTATGTCGCTTTTTGACTTTTGGAACGCGACTGGACCGTAAATTCTATGAGCAAATCTAGATAATTGGGTTGACAAAGTGACAAAAACATTTCTTGTTCAAAGGAATTTATATTTTATTTTATTATGATAGAATGAAGCGAGTTTAATTATTGTCATAAAGATACATAAAAAGAGCCCACTATTATTTGGGAGACTGCCGTTTTAGAGATTGACTTTCGATTGTGAATGAAAAAAATGGTCAAAGCACAACCTGATGGAAGTTGAAAGAAGAAGATCCTCAAGATTATTCCGTGTTGTCCGAGATAACCACGAGATCAAACACTGGCGCACCCTTTGTCGGTTTCAATCGATTTCGTGTTGAAGGTATCGAGGCTTTTCCGATATCTTTCCGTCGATTTTTCCTTTTGCGATATCGTGTCTCGGTATCGGTATCGATTCGCATTTTGCTTTGCTCCTTTTCCTGTAACAGGCTTTATGTACAACATTTTAAAAACATGGAACGTATCGAAGTTGCGCCATGTGATGTCGTTAAAACATTTTGAAGTATTCTGTTTTGAATTCATATTTTTCGTCGAGGTTTCAAAATTGAAACGAAGCGTCGGTATAATAAATTGAAAGGTCGATGTTTTCAAGAAATGTTTTTCTTCAATATTGGAAAATTGGTCCAAAATAAAGTTATTGAACCATATGAAATTGTTTGCGATATATCAAAAATTTCATTGATATTGCATTGGACCAAACTAAATCAAATATCCATACATAAAAAAAACTAAATTTAGGCGTTATATAAAAACACAAATAAGCATCTTATACGTCGACGAACTTTTACGTAACCGATTGAATAATAAACTTTTCTCGTCCACAATAATATCGGTCTCCGATAATATCACCAGAGGGGACAAGGCGATCAATATTTACCATACGCACAGGTACGGATTGGCAACACTGAAACTTCTGCCGAATTCTTGAATAATTTACGACCAGGCCCAGTATCGGCCCATCCCCCACCGAAGGGGAGCGAATAATCGGCGGGAGGAAAGTCGAGGACGTTTCGGCGAAGGGCATAAAATTTGGCAGCGTGAAATTTTAATAAGAGCGCGTTTTTCGGCGTTGCGATTTCGGCCACGTTGGCTGCACTGCGAACTTTTAATCTCACACGTACGCGCAATGCCTGCGTAATTATCGTGAGACGTGCTCGGGTGCGTATTTATTTTGTGACGTGATCTTTCGATTAGGAAACAGGGATGGCTCGATGATGGTTAGGATGCGGTATCCTTGCTCTGAGATTTAATTGGAGGGCGCAATCAAAACTGGGGTTCGAAATTTTAAGTGTTCGGTAGTGAAAAAAAATAAATTTTAATGAGATTGAAAATTTATGAAATGGGTATTTTGGTGAAATTAAGAAATATTTTTAAAATGATAATTTTTCATATATTTTTTGATGGTTTCATTGATGAAGTGTTAAAAATTTCATTGGTAATTTTTTTCAATTATTTAATCATCGAATATGATGAACGAGTTTTCAAAAAGTTTAAAATTTAAATGATGAGTATACAAAAAAGCGTGAGCATAAATATGCACATTTTTATGCTCACGCTTACTATAGAATCTCACTTCGTCATTTTCATACATTAACACATCAATATACCAACAAAAATAAAAATAAAACACAACAAACACTTTCAGATTTCCAAACAAAACTATAGAACTAATTATATTTATGAAATATCCGACCCGACACGTACACATATAAACGAAACGATCGATAAATGCAAGGGGAAAATTCGCGAGAGTTTCCCTTCCGAGTCGTGCAAACTTTTCAGCTCTTATCGCACTCGGGTCTTCAGGATACCTGCGTTTTCTTTGCCGAAGTCGAAAACTCGCAAAGTTTTCGGGACGTTTTTGCCCTGGGTACCTTCGACGCTGTGTGGTCCTTTTGAGCCCTGTACATTTGACGTGACCCCTCGACTTTCCGCCCCAGGACTTGACCCTTATATATTTGAGTGCTCAACTCAAACAGTGCGTAATCGGGTTAGTTTTTCCATTGACGTCGAATTAATCGCTGACATTCACGATTTTATTCTTTCTGTAGAATTTTGTGGTTATTTTTAGTGCGGGAAATTTGGTTTGCATGTATTATAATAAATTATATTATTGGTGTTGTATATGTATTAGGGATTCTGTGGCAAGCCGATTTGGGTATTTTTACCCGGGAAATCGGCGATTTTTCATTGATTCGAGACCTGTGAATTTTAAAAATATGAACTAGAAACTTTATGTATATTTACTTATAGTAACGCTTTAAATATTTTGAAAGTATCAGTTTGTTTTTTGGATTCATTTTCATTATAAAATTTTTGAAATAAGTTATCTGACTCTTTCTTAAATTCTTTTGTATTTTAAAATTTATATTTTGCCATGCAAAAGCCTTAATGTTATTATATAATTTTATTTAAAATTGTACAATGTATTTTATTTTAGATAATTTTTTATATGTTCACAAAAAATATTGGAATTCGAAAATTTGTGTCTCGATTCCCGGGTATTTGAAAAGCTCGAATCTCTAATATATATCCAACCGAATCAATGGTTTTAAGGGCATCAAAATTTGGCTGCTGTTAGCTAGTTTTTCCATAGACGTTGAACTAATCGCTGGCGCCTGGGTTGTACATAATGTATAATTTGTATGTGAGCGACGTGCGTGCGAATGGCGGGAACGATGTGTTTATAATGACAATTACAAGGTCCCCATCGGGACTATTAATCAACATAACCAGACGACGAGATGGCTCGTTACGCGCAAGGTTTCCCATAGAAATATGGTGGCGATCGATACTATACGATGGATACTGGGCTCTAATAATGATGATGGTATAATTACTGTGAAATTTGGCTTGATTGCTCCGTGCGGATTCGGGATAAGAGTGTATTGAGAGGTTAATTATGAGCTTGTTTTGATGATTATGTGATTGACAGAATGGTGGTTTTGAAAAATTTCAAAGTTTTGTTTATAGTATTGTATTATGGTAATTTTCAACTGTGAAGAATAGAACTGATAAATTCTCTCCACAAGAGTGACAAAATAATTTTATAAAACTGATCGATACCGGGCTCTTTCACAATCTCGGATCTCGGACTAGAGCCCTGTTGAACCATCTCATAGTGGGGGCCATGGTGAAGAGTAATGAAATTATAATTATGAATTACGTATGTTATTATTATATTTTAACATAATTCTTGAGAATTTATAATAGCTAGGCTTTTTGACGAAATTTCACGTAAAACTAAGAGGTATATTTTCCGAGTGAAATCTCCGAAGTAGAACTTTCGACGCTGATAAAACAAATGCTGAACCTTTTTAAGAAGAGAAAACAATTTTGTCCTCCGCAAATACGAAATTCCACCTACTTATTTTGTTGTATTTTTTCCTCAGGTTTTATTACAATACGGAAACAATTAAACGCAGCACAAAATTATCAAACAAACCGATCATAATTTTTACACATGCCCATTCATTCAAAGACATATTCATCATACAAAAAATCCAAACGATAAACGGAAACCATTAATGTTATATTTCAAAAATAACAAACAATTCATCCCCCATATTGAAAAGACCATGGCCAACAAACAACATAATGAATTAGCCCCGCGAAGGCGGCGAGGAATTTATTAAAAGTGTCGAGGCGCTGACACCATCCGTATCCTCGACCGGTTAAAGGTTAATCGCCTCGAGATTAATATCCCGATATGGAGACGTCCCGGGACACGGTCGCTTTATGCGAATTTTATTCAAATGTTTGTTTTGAAAAGGGACGAAGGAAAGCCCGAGGGAAGAAGAGCAGTGCAGGTGTGTGCACGCAACGTGTATATCCCAAGTTTTCGCATTAAACGACGTGGGAATAGATATCGTCCTTGTGTTGTAGAAGTTTGCCATTTTGTTTTGTGTATGTGTGTGTGTGTGTGTGTGTGTGTGTGTGTGTTTGTGTGTGTGTGTGTGTGTGTTTGGATTGATTTGTCGCTTTGTATGAGGATGAGGGTGATGATGAGGGCTGTTGGAATTGGTATAGTTTTGAAGTGGGGTTAGAAAAGATTTGTAGATTGTTAGATCGATGAGATTTATTTACTTCTATTATATATGAGTTCATTGATTTATTTATTTGACAAATTTTATATAATTTTCGTACCAGCAGAGAACGAAAATATTAAAAATAGAAAAATGAGAGAGTTATTTTTTGGAAAAATTAAGAGATAGACGTACATTTGGATATTCATTGAATTTATATGAATTATATATTGTTCATTTAACTTTCATTCTTCTGAAAATTTATGAATTTCTGTAAAAGTTAAATTATTTGTATGAAGTTAATGATGTTTGTAAAAGTTTCTTTTGATTTGATTTTATGTCTTGAACGTAAATTCGTGGCTTTTCAATAAGAGTTTTTTAATTTTACAAAAAAAAATATAAGTTGATTCATAAACAATTAAAATGAATAGTTTTTTATAGAATTGATTCATATTATCAAAAAAATCTGTTAAAAAAAAAATGACTGAATTAAAATGCTATTCCATATACAAAGATAATATAAATAATAAAAAATAAGATAAATATTAATTTTCCAAAAGAAACCCCTCACAAACAATGACGGTATTGGCAAACTCGCGGCTGCGGATTGCGAAAAAAATTAAACGCGTCAACCATAAAGAACGTTAAATACGCTTTATATACGCGGAGGGTTCGACATAAAAATGCGCGCGAATTTTAATTTACGATCCATTAAACATTTCGATAAACATTTCGCGAGGCGAAGGAACAGGAACAATATGCGAATGCGAAGCGATGGGATGCTTATTGAATTTTATACGCGTTAATACTCGCGTTCGTTCGCCGGCACTTTTATCCCCTTTTGATGTGTTTTTTTCCAAATTTCGTTATACGCTTCCTCAGCTCAAAGGCGTATATTATTTTTTAATGCGTTTTCGTAATATAGGCGTAATAAAAATTGAATAAATTTCATATACGGCTGTATTAAATTCGCGCGTTTTTCATGCGTGCGTCTAGATTTAAATCCATTCGAGACGGCACGGTTGATAAATTTTCGTTTTAATCTGATTTTTTTTTTGGTAAATATTGTGAGAAACGAGATTGTGTATTGAATTAATGTTGTGTGTTAAGTTAATAATGGAGATTCTTTCGTATTATGATGGAAATTCTACAAAATATATGCTTTATTATTTTTATATGTGTAAAATAAAGCATTTGGAACATATTGATTATAATTTTAAATAATTCAAAAGCTAAATTATGTATCTCTGTCTCCTCTAGGATTACTCTACTAATTAAACATACATAATAAATAGGCATAATTGACTTGACATATTAAATAGGTAATGCCGTTTAACGTGTGGCGTAGCTAAATCTATCATGTCTTATTCATTGTTTTATCAAATTTATATATTATATAACGCAGAGACAAAATATTAATATGATGAATTTATTTATATATTTTCAAATCGTTTTGAAATTCAAGGTATTTTATAATAATTTATATAAATTATTTTTTGTGAACTTATAGTTTTTCATTGGAATAAAGATAGAAAATTTGACTGTGTATTATATTACAAATTTGTTGGAGACATATGAAAATATAAACATAGAAACACTAGGTAAGATAATATCTTATAATATTATGTTATAAAGACATATTATGTCTTTATAAAATCATGAATTAATTAAAATAGGAACAAAATATATACAAGTAATCTATCTTACCTTTTCTACTTTTATAAATCGAATCAATCAGAAGTTACATAACAAGATCAGAGAATAGTTATCTCAAAAAATAACTTGACATAAGAAGACATTTTCAAAGTCAACAAAGCTTTGAGCTTTGTTGACTTTGAAAATCATCAGAGCTCGCATCCGATGCACCATTATCTGACCAACACAGGCAACAAATCATCACCATCACACAGTTAAATACACTTCAACACTTTGAAGTCAGTTCCGCGTTTCGATTGTGGAAGCCATTCAATCGGAAACTGTATAGCGAGCCGGCGCGAAAGGTAATGGGGGCGAGCGCGACAAAGGCGCAAATGAGCGTTCTGCCCTCAAAGGGTTAAGATCGGGCAATAATATCCGAGCTGGGATACTATTGCCCGAAGGACTGTATTTAATCATGGCCCGCTGTTCGCTCTATCGCAATTATATTCCGGGGGGGGGTTGGGAAGGTCTTTTGTCCGAAAGGCTGGGATGTGTTCGCGGAATTTTGGTATGTGGGATCGTCAAAATGTTAATGGATATGTTAGAAAAATATTAGAAGCGGGATGGATGTCGGGGTTGTAGTTATTGAAGAAGTTGAGATGTATTGTTACTATGTAATAATATTTTGATAATGTTCGTGTATACATAGGTCTAATTTGTTTTAGTCGGAATCGAGGTTTGAGTCGATTTGTTTTGATAAAAGTAATGAAAATTAATTATGAAGATACCTTTGATGTATAAAAGCTTTCAGGATGTTCAAATGTTTAATAATTATTTGTATTATCGGTAGTTTGGATTTTTTTTGTCATTGATGTGACTTATCACGCGTCAATGACAAAATTTTTTTTAGAAAAGGTAAATTTTAAAGAAATTAAATAATATTTTGATACCGTTTACCTAAAAATCGTACCAAATAAAGATTAATTTTTGAAATCGATGTGAATAATAAATAATTGATATATGTATTATATTTCCTAAATAAACCCGTAGTATTATTTGTTATCCTTAGAACATTTTTTCGTTTCTTACCTCGAAACTAAAAATAATATTATATAATTGGAAATATTCTGCAAAATATATTAATTATTATATTAATTCATCTTTGTTCTCAGACAGGAGATAAAAAAATACATAAGTACATTTTTCCCTAGAGAACTGTTCATAATAATTCCTAATAATCCCGGTTATAAAAACTCGAGTTACAAGAGATCATAATTAAATTATGAACGTAGAATAAAATAAGGATTCGCTCCATACATATTATATCTACTCAAAAAATTTTCTACAAAAGCGTATAATAACAGCGGAAAAAATCGAATGAAACTCGTAAAGCGAGCGAAGTTGCGCTTAGAAAAAGAGGTTTCGTTACAAACGTGAGGGGTGCGTATTTAACGCCACTTTTACGACCTCGTAAAAGTTAATTTTAATAAAAAGAATAACATTTTGCATATTTTTTTATATGCGTCGCGATTCACCGGCTTTTTGTAATGGACAAGGCGAAAAATACTGATTCCGCGGCAATAAAGACGAAATTAAAAAAGTTTAAAGATTGCTATCAAAAGCGGAGGCGCTTAAAGATTAAATATGTTTGTTGCAAACAAGAATGTTTTTTTTGTAGTTTTTTTTTTAGTACTTTTTTCAAATGATTTAATATCGAAATTAAATTTTCATAGTGATTTCTATAAATGGTGAGCGGTTGACTTTTTATTTAAAAATTCTTTGTTTGGATTGAGTTTCGAACTTGAGAGTTTGTCTGTCTGAAAGTATTAAACTTTAATTAACAGTTCCTACGTGCAAGAGTCTCAGAAACCGAGGAAATGGCAATTTCTCTATTGGAACGTAACAGTTATTATCAGTTTCGAACACGTGAGCTAAAATTCCTCCGTAGTTCGATAACTTACACTGTTCAATAGAGTCAATATAAATAGATTAGATAGATAATAACATCTTCACACAAAATTTACGCAAAGACTATTTTAAACACTAAAACGGAACATAGAACACATTCTAAAATTCTTAACAGTTTTAGAACCACCGGTCAACTTTTTCACAGTGTAAACCTCGTTAAAACCATGCCGGTCAGTTCCGGGGTACGAACTCGTTTAATATTTGCCGAGCGTTAATTCGACGCGGGTCAACCGTCATAAACAATGCACATGCAATCAGTGCAAAATTCAAACAAGCCGACCCACAAACTACCAGGATTACTATTAAAAAGTGGACGTATGTCTGCGTCGATGGGTTTCATGTTAAAATAAATGGGACGTGTAGAGCTTCCGTGGATTTTAGGCGAGTGCGTTGATTGAAAAATTTTGTGGACCGTTTTGAAAACACGATCAAAAGACAAGTTTGTGAAATAATTGAATTTATAAAAAGTGAAAAAATATGCATTAAAAACATTTAGATCCGACAGACGAAAGCGAAATGAACAAACGTAAATCCCGTTCAATTTTCCAGCAATTATTCACGATCGATTCCACAGAAATTTATTCGAAGGCAGTTTCATTTCGAGCGGTCCAAATCGGATTTCACGCGCGTCAGCCCCAACGTTGACTTTCGAAATCAGGGGCGGGACCTGGATTGCGAGGTAATTCTACGAACGGGAAACGGGTGTAAAACGGAAGCTGGCTGCCGATTGTTTAATTATGAATTCGTTTGTGGATGTACAGTTTTGTGCAGGCCGACGTGTGATTTCGATCGGATCGCTTTGAAGTGCTTGTCGGAAATTTCGATTTATATATAAATGATTTGGATGCTTGTTGTGTTGGATTTGTGTATTTAGATTATTGAATCTACGTAATATGTATAGTAAATGGATAGATAATTTTGTGTAGTCGTCCTAAGATTATTCGGTAAGGGATGGTTTTAATATTCATTATTATTTCTTGACGAAGAAAAAAATATTTATTTTAAAGCTCTCGAAAAGATCTTGTTTTGCATGTATTATATTGAAATCATGTATATTTTTTTCAACCAAATTTTCTTTTGAATTTCCATAAAAAAATAATTTCGCCATAAAAATAGGGCGACTCTATAAAGTACCCTCGTGAGGGCAGCAATTACCAACAAACAAAACACCCATCGAAATATGATTTACTGCACACCAAATAGCCGTAAACGTACACGTAACTACACCATACTGAAACTCGGTACTCATTATGTATTATCAACATTGCAGCGTTTCTCAATTGTGTACAGGCTACAGATGGGGTGATTGATATCCGCCATTTGCACATGCTCGATTAATTGAAAATAACAATAGATCATAAAATCGATGAAAATTTGGATTGTAAACGGCGCTGCGCGGGCAACGGCCTCGGGTACCCGGCTTTGCTCGGCGTTGTTTTCATCTTAAAATAGCGTCAGATTGAGTTGTAAAATAATTTTAATGATATAAAAACTTTTCCGAATTTATAAACAAGATATTTAAAAAAATTTGATTGTGATCGAATTAGTAGTAAAGTATGCATAGCTAGCACACACACACACACACATTTTATTTATATAGATGACATTACATACCTATTACAAAGTTAAGATTTTTTTATATTGAAAGTCCTGATTAAAAATCCCTTTATTATCAACGCCACTAACCTGCAAATTCAACCAGCATAAACTAATCGGCACACTTTGCGAAATGCCGCAGTACAACAACACATTGTTCACGTGTAATTCTGCAGCAAATTGAAAACGCGCGGCGGCCATTTATCATGGCGCTCGATCCGACATTTTGAACGTCCCGCCGAAACGAACCGGCGCCATTAGCCAAACTAATTCGGCGATATCTCATCGATATGGTGTTTCGGCTCTTGTCTGCGAGATTATTATGCGTCCGTTTGATGAAATCTATTATTATATTGCGAAGTGTGTTTGTGAAATGATGTGCGTTGGTTCAAAAATTGATACCATTTTATAAAGGTTGTGTTATTCATTTTAGCCTGAATTTAAGGTTATTTTATTTTATTTTGTGTATGCGTATGATAAAATGTGTAAGGATGCGTACATATGTTCGATATTTAGTGTGTTTATTATATGGGGCGTGTAGCGGGTTGCAAAGCGAACGCCTCCAGCGCTTTTCCGAAGGGAGCTCCAATTTTCTCTTTCTGTGAATATATTGTATTTTTTCCGGCGTGTCGTTTCGTTTATTTTTCAAAATATATGTTTATTGTGTATTTTTTCCGAAGCGAAAAGCGCAACGCGATTTTTAACCACTACATTAAAATAATAACGTCGCTTTTTAAGCGAACTCTTAAACATGTACCGCACGTTTTTTCATACATATATATTTTTATGAAATGAAATTTTTTATTTAAACCGTATTTTTTCATTTTCGTGACAAACATAAATATTATCACAAAAACACAAAAAATCATATTTTTTAAATACAATGATCGATACAAATTTTCTTAATAAATATAATTTACATTCGTTATTTTCAAATGTTCTTTACATGCGTAAAACAAATACGTTTTTAGTTTCCGAAGGTTTCCAGAGCAGTCATCGTCTTTGATCATATCAAAAACAGCGAATCATGTAATATTACAAGGGCCGCACCTTTATACGACTCAAAAAAGGTCGGACCTCCCGTTCGATATGTGAAGTATTTGCGAATAAAAATTGAAACACGACCCTATGGTTTGGGAGCAGGGTGGAAGAAAAAAATGGAAAAGAAAAAAAAAATAGAATAGAAAACGCTCAAAAGCCTCGCTTTACCACCACCCTCGGAGGGGAATCCCTTAAGAGAATATTCTTTATACGCTTTCAGTTTATATAATTCAGACATATGAGGGATGCAAGGTTTTTTACCCGAAGTGGAACCTTTTTATTTTCGTCAGCGTGCATGTTTTCGACGCCGTATATCTATTTCGTTTAAATTATTCAACGCGCGATTTATGCTTTTCGACGTTTCGTATATTATATTTTTCATATAATAAATTGTGCGCCCTTTGATATGTTGTCGCATTCAATCTTAATTTTTCACTTAAGAGCGATATTTAGAATATGTACGGTAAAAGCTCGGATGCTTTTATATTTTGAATGAATTAATTCGATGGAGAAAAGTTCGTTACGGCAATCACCTATTAGTTTTTTGTAGTCGATTTTATATGAGAAATATGAATATATAGTTTTTTACAGATCGTCAAAGTTGAGATGTGAGTGTCAAAGTGATGTCAAAGTGAGATGTGATAATACTAATAGATATATGAGATTACGTATTGATGGTCTGAGATCATTTGATATATGGTAGTATTAAATTCAGTTTTTTCGGGAGTTGATTATTTTATTTAAATTATTACCTAAGCAAAATTAAAAATATTTTTTCGGAAAGACGATATCTTAAATAAAGTTTTTAAATCTAAAATGATGACCATGAGTTTTCAAAAAAAATTATCTTTTCAATGACTATTCATAAAAAAATAACCAATCAATGATAACACCATAACATACCTGACACACACCACTTCCTGCGGAATGTCCAGGTCCTGGACAGCACATCTGAAAAGAACAAAACACCAAACATGAAAAATGTGTATCATTAACTAAACCACTATAATAAAACACAAAAACAAAACAAGAAGCGCTTTATACATATACATCATACATACAACCCAAAAAATAACTCATAACGCGCGGATGGCTCGAGAGTGCCGAACACGTCGTTACACATATGAATACGTCCCGGCATTCAAAAGGTATACACAATATCGTATAATATAATGTATTTGCGTTGTTTGTCCTCATTATGAGTCTTGGAAGTGACGAGATAGCCCGTCTCTACTTTCCGACTCATTTACTCGGCAATGGATAGACGAGACACTATAAACAGGACGTATCTCGTTTCCGTCGGTCGGGCCTTGTACACATTACACGTGCAAAAATGGGGGTTTTCCAGCACAAAAGAAATTATATGTGTTGGTTTTCTATGGTGGAAATGTATATTGTACTATATAATGTATAAAGTTGTATTTATGTGGTCAGTTTTTAGTCGGACGAGATTTTTTGGTTATATTTCAGATAATTTGTATGAGCGGAGTTTTTTTTTTCTAAAAAAAACTCCGCTCATAGCTCCGCTCCGTTCTTTCTAGAAAAGTGAAATTTATATTTGGAAAATTTGTCTGATATAGTTGAATATATGAGTTTTTTCAACAAATTTTTAATTTTTATTATTATCATTATCGTTCGTAGTCTCTTAATAAAATAAAATGAAAATAAAACAACTAATTTCAATCTGTCAAAGATCAAGCCTAATTTTCAATAACACAACCAACAAACACCATCTCCAAAGCAAACTTTAAACAAACATGATCAATTAAGTCCTAATTAACCCCAGAAAGCAATAGATTATCGCAAAACTGTTGCTGAAATAGAAATTTTCGAAACGTGTCACTTGGATTGCGGGCGTGCGATAGTAAGTGTGGGCGCGAGTAACGTGATAAATTTCCGCGTTAACATCATCGCCTAAATAATGGAAGATTTACGGATTATTTCCAACGCCGGTAGCAATTTAACCCGATAAATTTATTATGGATTATGCGATAGTGTGTCTTAGGTGCGTTACGACCGGATAAATTCAAACGTCAACCTTTGCCTTTTCGATTCATAATGTATCGTTTTCCAGCGATGCGAAGTTTCAGATGAATTATATATTCGAAGTTGAATAGATTTTTTGTTGTTGCGATGATAAGTGGGTTTAATTTTATTTTATTGTAACCTTCAACTGTAGGTTTTTGTGATGTATTTTAAAGATTTTCTTTCGTTAAAAATTCTAAGAAAAACGTTGTATCATAAACAGCTTTCGTGAACTCGCTTATGTAGATTGTGATATAAGATATTACGTATATAATTATTATAACAAAATAACAAAAACATATCATTTTCCTCTATCTCACACTACTTCAAAGCATTATTATTCAATCTGCAAAAACATACAGCACTATAACCATACGAAAATCGTGCGAAAAAGTGAAGACACACACAATGAATATGTGAGGAAGAATCTTATCTTTTATGTAGTGCGTACGTTTTTATGTCGTAGCGAATTGTTAGCAGCTATTGTTAGCGACCCGGTCGTTACAAGACATCGTTGTCTTTTAGTTTCTACCAATTTGCATCCGTTCCATTTGTACGATGTCCTGTTTCGGGCACCGTTTTGCCTTCGGGATCCTCCATTTATCCTTCATCCGCACTTCCTTGTTGTGCGGTTGACCTATTATCACTCCGACAAGTTTAGAATTTCGCACAACAACGGGATACGCTACAGAGAAACACCAATCAAATTAAAACACGACACTCAAGTAAATTTGTTTCGTGTATTCGATTACTGTATTTGCTTGCAGAGTATTATTTTAACATTCTGAAAAACCACCAGATCAACAATATCATTACATTTTTTTATAATATAATACAATATCATAGTTTGTCCAATATTATTGAGAATTTTTAGATGAAAGATAATTTTCAAAGTATTGAATTATTGATTCATCTATCACTATTAATAATTTATCAACCTATGATTTAAAAGAGAGTGACTTAACTGTGCTTTGAAAAAATATAGATTTGTGCCTAAAAACGAATTGCATTAAAGAATCTCCCATGGAGCATTATTTTGTTTGCAGTATGTAATAAAAATAAAAAATGTGCATTCAAAATATAATACCTAAATTTCCAATAGAAAAATATGATTTATAATAAATGCCCAATAGAAAAAATTGATTGTGCTCTGAAATGACTGATAGATGGCAATGTCGTCAAAGTAAAGTCTTCCTCCACAGACAATATAATGAGCTGACTTGCACCCAATCCAACTATTAACGATTCTTTTTGTCAAAATTTAGATTTAATTTAATCTTAATCACATTTTAACAATTTATTCCAATTTGATTCTGTTATGAAAGTCATGAATTAATAATGGTCGTGCGGTCGGTATTATATTTCGCCCGCGTTGTCGATCTTGTATTTCTATTCATTCTAATATACATTTTATTCGTAAAAATATTTTTTCCATGATCAAAATATTTTTTCGAATGCATACATTTCAATGTTTATGCAAAATGCACATTGTTCTTTTTAATGCCCACTAATTTTATTAAATGCTTAGGTTAAATGCACATTCATTTTATATAAAGCACGTTCTGCTTATGAAAATGGATATATTTATCACATTTTTTCACTGAAAAATCATAAATATAAAAAAAACCAAATCTGAATCATTAAATAGAATCGCTCAATTTACATTCCGCCGAATAACACACACACCTTTCGCGAAGCGCACACGATCAAGAGGGTCGCCCTTTCATCGAGATTTCGCACAGGTTCCCGTGAAACGCCAATTAATTCGTTCATAATTCAATTAACCGATTGAATATTCAGCTCGTCGCCGACGATTCGGAAGACGAAAACATTTTCGATGGCGGGAACGTCATTCGAATTTGTTCGCTTTTGTTGTCGCGCCGTGCGACGCAAATTGCGTTTCGATTTCACGAATGGGGAATGCGCCGTTAATTCGAGTTGTTTTGTATGTGCGGGTCGTTGAGGGGTTAACCCTTGTTGACTCGTTTTTTCGATTTGTGGATTGACGTGAGTGTTTTGTGTTTGATTTATATATAATAGTAGATATAGTAAATGTGATGCGTTGAATGTGTTTGAGTTTATATTGGTATAATTTGTCAATATTTTTGTGATTTTAATCAAGTAAAATTTTTAATGTAATTTTGGAATTTTAGTAATATTTTTGATAAAAATATTAGTTTGTTCTCGTGAAATTTAAATGAAACATCTCTTTGCATATAAGTTTGATGCTTTTTAGAAGAAGTTGGTATTAGTATTATATTATTAATTATTTTTTGTAATATAAATATTTATGTTACGTAATTTTTTTATAAATTTAATAACCTATGATACTAAATTAGGACCTATGATCTATGACCTTTAACCCATGACCCATAACCTATAAACTATTTCCTAAGATCAATGACCTATAACCTATCCTATAATTCATAACCTGTAACCTGTAATCTATAACCCGTAACCTGTAATCTATAACTTGTAACCTATAACCTATAACCATGACCTGGTTAAGCTAGTAATGTATAAATAAATAAAATCAACAAATATTTTTTTCTTAATTTCAGATACAATATATAAAAATTAGATACAATACAAATTAAATACAATATACACCATATGAAAAGCGACACCATCTTTACCACGTCTTTTACGACAACGAGTCGCGATTTAATCACATTACACAAAAGCGTGTACGTTCCCAAGAAACATGAGACATTCCCTTACATTCGCAGTCGTTTAAAATTCAAATTTTATTATACAACCGAAAATGCATAAAATATTGTCGGTCGCATTAAGTTCGTTAATGGAGGACGCCGGCTTATCGAGACACGTATGGCGGAACTCTATTGTCGGCAGTTTAATATTCAAATTTTAATGCTGTGTTGCGATATGTTGGGAATATCGTAAAATTGTTGTACGAAATGAAATTATAATGGGCGGTACCTCGCAATGATAGTTATGGTGATTGCTATTTGTGATACGTTAATTAAAAATATATATAGGGTGATTGTAAACGATTACAATGTAGGCAAGGTTATGTCGTATTAGTAATTTCGGTTAAAAGCATAGTTATAAATGGCGAATGATTTGTGTGTTTTGAAGTGTGGTCTAACCGTGTTAAATGTAGCGATTCTCATAAATCATCCAAGTTAATCGATATTAGATGAGGCTAATATCTGGATGATTTACTGGGCACTGCTGGCTTAATTTGATTTCATTATAAATAGGATTTGTGTCAGTCAAAATTTTTAAATTTCGTTTCTTTATCGCCATTCAACTTTAGACAATGTACGGAAATTTGATATCAAAATTGTTGAATTAGTAACATTAGAATACTGGTATTCCTAGATCATATTAGGTATTTCTGACAATAAGTTTGATTCATGGATTTCTATAGTGAAATTGTGTTCAGAATATCAAGATTGAAAAAAAAGAATGAGATAGATATGTGGGAAAAAATTTAGTTTGGTGAAAGCCTATAATTGGATGTAAAATCTAATTAAAATAAAAAGCGATAGCTATTTGCGAATAAACCTCAATATATTATTACACAATGGTCTATTTCAAAAGAGGTTTCGTACAAAGGAAACGGGAGCAAAGTCGAGTGACCGCAACGCCTTAGAAATTCGAACGATCCGGCAAAAGCGCGCCACTTTCGAATTGTTTACGTGGCGAGTTTCACGTTACCGACCCGCCATAGGATAAAGCCCGACAAATTTCGCGAAAAACGAAATAAAACAAGAAAAAAAACGGGCGCGGGCGAGTCAATTAAAAAACGCTACCAACATAAAAATCTGAACAATGGCGGCGAAGACGGAAGGAGCGGCGCGAAAACAATTATTCGAAATTATTATTGCGGCCATAACAACTACTCCACAATTCGAGTTGACGTCCTTCGGAACTTTTTCAGGGGAGTTTTTCCCCTTGGCTGTTATCACTGCCCCACAAAGGGACGGATGGTCAGGGGCTGAAAAACGAGGGAAATACGACTACGTAGATTACTAATGACCTTTTTTATGAATGCAGAAAAATAAATTTTCCTTGTTCCGGTTTTTCTTTCTGGCCGAAGCAGAGAGTATAATTCAATTATGGGGATTTCCCGTAACTGGCTGACTACCCGAAGCGGTGAGCTTTTTTTGTTCTCCTTTTCTATATATGTATGTATTTTTCAAAAATTCGAAATCCCCATTCCGTGTACGCATACATAAGTAAAATGTGACCGAATTTTCGTGCTGTTTCGATATTATTAATTTATGGTGTACGTTTTGCCGCGCATTGAAATCAAATTATTGTTTTTTGCTTGGTTCCGTGTTTGTTTTTTTTTATGCGAAAAACGATATCGAAAATTATCTGCATCCATTAATTAATTAATCGAGTTAAATGGATGAATTATGCGCAGCACTCTAAAAAAATGGGTCAAGCTAAGTAAATATGCAAAGTCACATTTTGAAAAATATTCTAATAATTGAATTTAATGAAGTTATAATAAGTGAGTTATTGGCTATTAATTTGAGCTTCAATAGTGCAATGTTAGATCAGTCAATATGTGGACTTCTATGACAATATATGCTAGCAGTGTGCTAATTTCTTAAACATAATATAACTCTCAATAAAATAATATAAAGACATTTTCAAATTATGGAAGCCTGAAGCTGAATAATCCTTCACTTCCATAATATGCAAAAATGTTTTACGCAAGTTTTTTTACAGCACGAACATTTTTATATTAAGTGCACGTTATGATCGCGATGTTTGTCGGTCATATCTCGTTTATTGCAAACATAAAGTTGTATATATAATTTACAGTGCGACATTTTTGCATATCCGATTCGATTACGCCATGAATATGGAAGGAAAACATTTTCGCTCCACTGTCGGGCACTAGTTTCGAAAAGTATAAAGCGACCACTTTATCGCTGTGTTGACGCGAATTTTCAGCAATGCTTGTGCAAAAAAGTTCGAGTATATGCTGCAATTTATATTGAGGTCGGTCAGAAGCGTCTTAATCCGTAACATTTACTACAAAATCGTTTATAGTGGTTCTCGGCAATAATCCTTATATGGCCGCCGTAAAAAGCACTCACTGTGAAGCCGTTGCGGTATACCGATGATTCTCAATGTATTTATTTCGATGCTTTATATCGTTTAACATTTGGTATTTTTTAAGCATGAGTTTTTTTAATGTTATTAATGCATAATTAGATTTTATATAAAAAAAATACATCAATGTATACAGGCAGAATTCTTGATTGGAGATAAGAGGATTTATCTTTCGGATTAAAAATGAAATATTTATTTTGAAATTAATCTAAAATATTTATTATTAAATTTATAAATGGATAAATTGTTTTTATTTATTTTTAAATATATTTATTACATTAATATTTACGCAATATGATTCAGGTTCATCATTCTATCTGAATAGGTCAAAATAAACATATTTATTATAATTTCTATATTAATTCAATAGAAAATCATGTATATGGGTTTTTATATAAGAACGAAGACCCTCGCCAAAAAACCGATCTTAACGAAAACCCCAACGACAACGAAGGCATTTTATATTAAAAAACATCAAACCCATTCATAACAACTTACACATTGATAAAATTAATACAAAACCTCGATAAAAAAATAACTATATCGATTTTTTCAAACAAACAAACAAAAACACACACCCGCACAAACCGATCTTCAAGAGCGTCCCGAAGACAACGACCGCCGTTACGGCAGATGTTTTCGTCGTTTGTCAACAGTTTTTCTTCGGCCTTACCGAGGCGAGGGGCAGGAAAACCCCTGCCCGAGGAGGCTGGGGTCCTCCAGAGACGCCCTTGAGATCCCTCGGCCCGATTAGGGGTCGGGGGTGGGTTAAAAGCGAGGTGAGCATTTTCGTTCGGGGCCTTTGTTACGGCGGAATTATGCAGCGGGCGTTTATCCGACGCCGCGCTTAATGAATTAAACGAGCGAACCGCACCTATTGCTGTGTGTATGTATACATACGGAAGGAGCGTGTTTATTTTGTGTTGTGTGTGTATTTTATTAGTGACATATCGTGGGGATTAATCCGATTTGGATTAGTGCGAGAATTCGTGATGCGTCTCGAGTTTTCGGTCGATTCACGTGGGATTATGTTGGGGCGATTTCGCTGTTTTTAAGATTACAGGAAATCTTCGTGAAAAAGTGTGTGAAGTGTTTAAGTAATCGGTTTTGTTTTTTGTGTTGTTTGATGTTTTTGAAATATTTATTCGTGGTGAAAATATATTGTTTTGTATTATACATTATTTATGCGGAGATGATTTTTGAAGATGTTCGTAACGAACGGTGCCCGTTCCGCCCGAGGGAATGTGGGTTTCTGTGTTCTCACAGGAGATGGGTAGGAAGAATAGAAAACCCCTGTGGAGTTCTCACTCCCTATTTGTTAGGATTATACAATTTTGATATCGCTTCGTTAACGAAATATACTGAAATATTATAAATATCGATACGCGATACGTATCTTTATCAAGAAATTACCTTATTTTAATTATTTAACATTCTTTTATTAATGAAACGTAATATGAAATCATTCATTATATTGTACTTTTATAAAAAAATTCAATATTGATATAAAAAAAACAAATAAAATACAATATATAAAATAGAAAATTGTTGATTTACGGAAGCACAGAATAGATACGCCGCCGCAACGATTAACACTCAACGGTCCGAAATATTCTACCCTCAAGAACTGTTGATTCGGCCGACTATCCACACGGCCAAATTACACCTCTCGAAGGCTCCACTTCCCCATAGAGCCTTCGGCCCACTATGGCACGACAACACGATAAGGGCGCGTCGTTGCGGAAAGAACTCGAGCGACAATCGACCCTCGGCACGAACGCCGCGCGTAATTTCATCGATGTTTCGACCTCGGAAAATGTTTATTTAGGACGCGCCCATCCCCGGATAAGATTTCCCTCCCTTCGGATAGGTTTTCCCTTCCCGTGGACGTATCGAACCCCCCGAAGGCCGATTCGGTTCGGATATAATGGGGGTTGGGTCACCCCACGGTGTTTTTCGGTAAGGGCAAAATTGGCGCGCGGCTGAGTTGCATGCGAAAGTCCCTTCGCAGATATTGGCGATGAATTTTCTTTCGGATTTTCCTTTCGGGAAATGTGTCTTGCGATTTCGGAGTTTAGTTCGAGTTGATGGGTATCGGTTTTCCGGATCTGTCGCTTGTGCGGGGTTGAAATTCGGCTTCGGCGGAATTTTGGCGATGATGATTTTGTATTGTATTAATTAACGACGCTGTTGTTATAGCGACAGGTGAAAGTGATCGATTGAAAAAGCCTGGATTTTGATAGTCGTTTTTGCATAGCTTTATATTCGATGTCGAAGAAATTTGCGTTATAGCAGATTCTCAATTTTCCGGGGCTGTCAGGAAATTAATTTTTCCAGATTATCGACTCGCCGGATATTCTGAAAAAATGAGAATATCGAAATATATACTAGTAAAGTAAATCAAGAAAATATGTATTAGGAATAATGTGATTCGTCCGAATCGATTTTTATTATTGAGTCAAATTACGTTTTGTGTCTTGTTCGGTTGGAGTTATTCGAGTTTATTTAATTCGTAAAACGAGCTATGAAAGCTTTTAAATTTCTTTGAAAATCGCTAGAATGTCTCTAAAATAAGAAGATAATTTAATCGATGGATAGAAAATGTATATTTTTTGTTAGCAGAATTCGGAAAGCTTTCGAAATGTGTAATTGAATAAAAGATTCCCCCAATGAAAATATTATTCATCTCTCGGCTCAAATTTTTTTATTCTCAAATTTATGCAGGAAGTGAGATTGATCATATTTAATGAAGGAAGACGTACAGAAGTTTATCAGTCAAATTAAATTTAGCTCGGAAACTTTTCGCAGATTCCATTGCGTTGATTGAACCGATTCTGTTGCAAAGAGTCAAATTTTAAAAAATCGAAAAGCCAACCGATACGTTCAAAAATTTCATTAAAAATTTCCCAGAAATATTCTTTAAAATACGTAATACACATAAGAGGAGTTTCATGAAAAAAGAGAACACGACACGCGACGAATATCATGAAACGTATTAGGCCCTGCACGAGTTGAGTTTCACAAATAGGGCCTCTCGGCGTGACGATGATAAACGAACGTATCCAAAACACATTATTATAATATTTCTTTTTCAGAATCGTAAATCTGGTGGAACACCGTAAAGTACTCTCGTTCCCGTTGCCGACGTCGAAAACAACGTCAAAATAATGCTTGTGGCCGTTTTTCTTCGACGAAAGTTGTTTCGGGAAAGTGGAGAGAATCTTTTATACGTTTACGTGAATGCAATTACCGCGGTGCGTCTTTTTTATAAGTGACAAAAGATTATTTTGTATGTGCGCTTTCTTGTATGAAAAAGGAATTTTGACAGGGACGCGCATCCTGTAAGACTTAACAGATATTCCGGTTGAATTGAAAATAAATGATTTCTATTAAGTTATGTTTGTTTAGGGTTATGAAGTATTTATAAGTTAAGCGACTATAGATGTGGTTAATATTTGGATGGATGACAGTATGTCGTTAGCTTGAAACCATTTAACAAGGGATAGTTCTAGTGCCAAGCTCCTTGAGAGTTACTTCCGATGTTAAACTTAGTCAAACTTCTGACGGTAAAGGAAAGGCGATGTCCTGTAATGGACACTACATAGGTAGCACACGATGAATATTTAAATATTAAAACTGATCAATTCATTGCACAACATCCACACGATATAATCAATCAGATACCATAAAAAATTCAAACACATTTAATCAACATATTAAAATTACGTTAAAAACGCCAAACCACTGCAAAAAATAAATCAAATAAAAAGGCCGATAAAACTTTCACAACGACCCTCATCCAAAATCGACTTTATACCTATATACACACCCATAATCGCGAACGAACGATGATATATCGCCCAGAAAGCGAAAATAATGAGCGCCACACCAACACACGCACACATCTCACAATATCTCGGAGCTGTAGAAGCAGAAAGTGGAACGCGCACAAAACACAAAGGGTGTGGGTCTCAAACAAAAAAGTAATTAGTCGCCGAATAAAGGGAGCGGGCTCAAGTTTTCTCCGCGACAAAGGGGGCCCGCGTGCGCCGAATGGCGACCGCTCATACCACTGGACAGGGCTGCCAACGTTGGCGATTTTTGGGATCGAAGTGTCCGCGGGGGGTGTCGTGGTCGTCATTTTTATTGGAGTTGAGTTTGTTTTTTTAATTTTTGTGGGGGAAAATTATGATTTTTTAGATGAATAAGAGAAAAAATATTTTAATTAATAATGGTATGTTGTTTTACAGTTTTTATATTTCAAATTCAAATTCAAGGCAAGGATGACGTCACCATAAGGTTAGGGTGTGATACGTATGACAGGTACAAAGATGGAGTACATGGTGCAAGCCGGTGCAGTGTACGCCTATAAAAATGATGCGTCCCGCTCCTACGAACCATTCGGGGTTCGACCGTCATCCGAGTATCATCTCTCCAATAAACATCTTGACGGATTTTGGTGTTTTTATTCATTCCTAATCAAATCCACTTATACCCACTGCATATAATTGAGACCGTTCCCCTAATAATCAATGAAATTCATTACTAATAATTCTTGATAATTTGTTGAATTTGAATCGTAAAAACTATATCAGTTTTGTTTTAGTAAACCTACTGATTTTCATTGATCATTAGTTATGAATTATATAATGTCAGTAATAAATTTGACTGCGCATCTTTAGTCAAAGATTAATAATAAAAGAATGCTTTTTAAAATAACATGACGTATTCCAAACGTCACGTGACATGTTTAATAATGTTTCACAAAACTGACAACCCTATCAGACCTATCCTACCGCACTTTGGCATAATAATATTTTGTTTATGTACCTCCTTATATCTGCGTCACGTTTCATTCATTTAGCATTCCCGGGCATTAAGCGTGACTCGGCTCAATTTTTCGGGTTCCGTATACAAACCCAGAAACTCTTTCTGCCTCCTGTTTCTGGGTATTTTGGCTGTAAAATTTATAACCGGACCGACGGACTGTTGGGAAATTGTATCATGGAGGATCGTCGTCGTCGTCGGTTTCAGCTGAAACGCGGTTTTTATTTGCGAGAGAAACCCGGGCACGATCGCGGCTTTTAAAAATTCAGAGAAAAACGTTGAAAATCCCGGTAGAATGGCGTACTTTCACGCAGTTGGTTTCGTCTGATTTGGAAATAAAGTTGTGTGCTAAATTAGTAAGTGGTTCAGAAGTGATTTGTCGTTCGATTAGATATAAAAAATAGATGAGTAAATACATTTTTTTTTTGAAATTTGATTCTAAATCGTCAGATAAATAATATTTTAGTAAGGAAATAAATAAGTTTATGAAAAATTATGTAACAATTTTGTGATATTAAATGCAAAGAGATATATTCAAAATTGGTTTCGTTAATAAAACAGACTATATGAACTCATTAAAAATATTATAAAACGCTTCAAGAAGATTTTCAAGTCACCAATTAGAGAGATTTTTATGAAAGACGCGACGTCCATTTCATTGACACCTTTTTATTCAAGCACACTAATAAGAGGATGCTTAACGGCGACGACTAACAATTGCAACCGAGTGGACAAGACTATATTATTGTTATATAACATTTTATACATTTTCCTCCAAGTGCTAGATTAAAATTCCGAATATGCAACCGATCCCAAATCCCGTAAGCAATCGGAGATAAGCTCCTTACCCTGCACACACACACACACACACATTTTATTCCACTATTCTTGAATTTTCCACGGCACTTTTGGGAACGAAACGTTCTATTTTGATTGTATAATCTTGTATTATGCCTTCGAAGGTTTTAGGCTTGTATTTTGCGAAACATGCTAAAACGATTTTTTTTCAATTTTCAATTTGACCGTGTTGTAATAGGATTTTCACGTCTTATTATTATATAAAATTTTTGAATATTGATTGAATGAATCAGATTTAATTTCTTATCTACGAAGTACAGTTTCCAAAATTTAAATAATAAACGAATTTAAATTACATCATCGAGCATGCAGGGAAAGTATCTTTTCAGCACTGAAAAACCGCAGAAGCACAGCAACGAATGTCCGTCACCGTGGCGGATACAAGTGAAAGGCTTTGAAAAGGGCCTTTTGCATCAATTATTCACTTGGAGCAGATCCCTAGCACGTCTGTCATCAGGAACGAGTAATCTGGGCCTGTTTCGAGACGTTCTAAACTCGAGAGCCCCCCTAGCGCAGTTAGTGGCATACAAATTTAATATGGTTGTATGTGGTTTAAGTTTGGGCTCTTATCGTGTTCATAAGCACTATTTTGATCAATATGAAGATGATCTTTAGAGGATTTTAATATTATAATTATTAGATTTGTCGTTTATACGTTATATAATAATAGATCTTATCTTTTATGGTTTATGGACATAATGGATGCTCTTAAATTGCAGTTACACATATGAATTGTGTTTCAAGTCATCCCAGATCCTATCTGAATAATGAACGATGAAAGGTTATCGTCATAGATTCAATTTTCCCAACGATGATGAATGTCAATATAACACTGTTTCTATTTACAATATACCACATTTGACAGCACTCTATTTCATACATGTATGAACTGATACAGACATTTTAAGTAATAGATATTTGATAAAAATTAATATATGTAGAAATTGTGACAATATTGATAAACAGATAGTAGAAATTCAGTAAGTGGAGCAAGAATAATAAATTCAAATTTCTAAAAATAAAAAAATAGAATTATTACATAAAAAACACCACTTGAACTCTAAGCAAAATGAAATTATACACACACACACACCATTTGCAAAAGGCCATATATCAGTCGCACATGTTCAAAGGGCCCCAAAACACGCAATTGTTTCGCGATATGCGCATGTCCTTACGCCAAATATTTGTGACCAACACTAAAACGACCATAAATAACGTTTCGGAGGCCTCGGACCCCACGCGGGCCGATAAAAACACAGTTTGCACAGGTCACGCGTTGATCCCGTTTAATTTACAACCGTATAAACATTCGCTGTTCACACACTAAATATTCATTTAATTATGAAACAACGGGCCCTTTAACGATGGCGGCCTTTCGGGCGTAGGCGTGTGTCGAATTAGGACTGATGAAAAAATGTGCTGTGTCTGTTTTTGGGGAAGGGGTTGTTTTTGAGGATTGGGTTGGATTGGATGGGGTTTATGTAAATTTCGTATTGTTTTTTTTATGTAAATGTACGATTTTTATTGACTGAATGGTGTGATCTTGAGTGGATGTTTGTAATCATAATATGCTCTTATGAGATCTTGTTAGAATCATCAAAGTTCAGAAATTTTCTAATAATGGTTTTGATAAACTTCTTGAAAGTAATCATGTTTTTTTGTTAATTTTCACTGAAAATGTTATTCAATTTACTTCATGAAAAGTTGCGTTTTTCTGTATTGAGCAGTCTTCACGTTTTTGTAAAATTATAATATTTTATTTATCTCGTTTTGATCTACCTACAATGCATAGAAAAAAAGCGACAGTTCTTGTGTTTTATCTTTTCATGTAGGTAATTTTCGAAGATTGCGTGTGAAAAAATATTTAAATGCAATTCAAGTAGGTATTTTAGAACCAATTCAAATACAATTTCCAACAACCAAATTTTCTTTTGTAATCCATAACAAATTTTAATCTGAAAAAATAATGAAAATAGCAGCGATAATGCATTCAAAATTATTTTTATTTTCAGAAATAAATCATCTTTTGAAAGTATACGAGATAATAAATGTTTCCATTTTCAATTGCAAAAATATCGATTGAAAATATCTGTTCGTAATAGAAACCGCGGTATATGAAATAATGCAATAGTTGTAGTTCCGACTGCGATCGGAAAATGTAAAATTACGTGAAAGTTTGCATATTCTGAAATTCGTAGCTGAAATCATTGTTACTTAACGGTATATGGAAACGATTTAGTTAATCGAGCGTTCAATGCGCCTATTGAACCATCGATATGATACAACGGATTTCGTTTTCAAAACCGTATTCGTTATGGTGAAAATAAACAACTCGATTATTCATGCGATGCAATTGAATCGTATGTGCAAAATGTTCAAATTCAAATTTCAGTTTTACAAATCACACTTTGATGCCGGTTCTGAAACAAGCTTTCAGTGTTGTGCGAACGATCAACTGATTTATGACGTTATCGCCGCAACGCATTAAAAATTTAATTTGTTGTGTGCTGGATGTGTGTTAATCGGGATGCACTTAATTTGAACGAATCAATTGGTAGTTATTTGAATTTAAATTTAGGCATAATAATATATACAATATAATATATAAATTATTGATTTTAGGACATGACATAATGAAAATGGAGCAATTAATATGAATCAAATATGTAGGTGAAAATAAAAACTGATACCGAACGTAATTCCCAAATGCAAAATTCAGTGAAGCATCAGAATTTGATTGTATCTCTCATGACGATGTTCGTTATTCATTATTAAGAATGAAATATGATATTCGGCAAAAATCACCAATAACTATGCAAATACTAATTAGCATGAGCCTATATAGTGAAAAAAATCAGAATGCGCACCGAATCGAATCGAATTCGGGATGAATTCGATTTATGAACGGATTTTAGAGAGGATAAAAATTGAAGGATTTCAGTTCGTCACAATGAAATTTTTCGAAATTGCTTTAACGTATAAAAATATTGTAGTGATTGAAAATTTTTCAAAAGAGTTTTTTGATTCAATATGCAAAGACGAAAATCGATTGATTTTGATAAGGTTTCTTTTTGATTGATTTCGACAAGATTTGTTTTGACTACCCTGTTAACGAAAATGTTTAGACTGATTGATCACCACGTGATTAACAACATAGAATTTGAAACACTGACACATTATTACAACACACTGACATATTATTGAAACATTGACTGAAGTTTTTTAATGAAACATTTGATTAATATATAAAAACAATATAAATATAATATATTTTGAATTCAATTTATAAACATTTCGGAATACGAAACAATCGGAGATTTAAAAGAAAATATGAAATACAAATAAAATTGTAATTTCATAAATATTCTTATTCAGATAACGAAACAATGCATCCGATTCGATGCAATCGAGGACATGCAGCCGGCAACGGGATTCAAACACTCGTTACGATCGTTTCTTTTGTGAAAAATTTTCGCGAAAATTTTCACACATTTTCCATTTTCCCACCGACGATTTGAATAACGTACAGCCACGGCGGAGGCTCTTAATCGTTGGCGAAAAACGGGAAAACTGTGGACTGGAAAGCGAACATAAAAAAGAAAAACCACCCCACCTCGCTATGCATGTATTTATAACATGGCGAAAAAAAGTCTCGACAATTCACCGCTAAACGAGTTCCGGCAGAGTGTGCTCGTTCTTAAATTAGTGTCCATTCAAGAAATAAATAAAGTAAATGAAAATTTGTCGGGGTAATTTCAATGTGGGTAAAATTGTCGTGAGCTTTGCATATTGTTGTATTTTTTTTATTTGTTTAGTTATATCGCGTTTTTGGACCAATTTCAGTTTAAATCTATCGTGATTTGATTGAATAATAAATATAATTATTTTATTCAATTTGGTAAATATACATATTTATTTGAAAAAAAAATTGCTAAGATTAACCATTATGCTTTGAATAAATTAGGATGAGATTTCATTGCGAGCGCAAATTTAAGGGTATCTTGTGAACTCACTCTCCTGACTCATAAGACATGCTTAAGATGAGATTAATTTTAAATTATTTTGAATCGAAAAAAGGTTTGAAGTAATTTAAAAAAAATAGTTTTCAAATCCATATTTCCAAAAATATACAAAAAATAAACGTCACTTTCTATTTTTAAATATCTTATTGAGAGCATTTTTCAAATAGAAAGCATGAAATTTTTAAAATGTGGTCGATTTTTCGAAAGGATTACGCCAAAAGTGGGCATCTTTGTTATGTGCAGAATAAAATTTACATTTCAGAAGCACAAAGTGTTGAAGTATTTTTAAAAATAATCCAAGTGTACCAAAGGCGTTAGTTTGAAAGGAAATTGAAAATTAATCTGAAGAAAGCGCATTAAATTACATCAAACGTGCAGTAATGCGGATCGTTAAAGTTTATGATTAGTTTTTATTGAGCTGTATATAGACGCGATTAAATGCAAGTGATAGCATTAACGTGGGCAGATGAATAATGGCATTTTATTACCGACGTAAAAAGTTTCATATGAAAATATGATGCCAATTAGTGCGAGGAAAAAAAAATGTTTTATGTTCTCGTTTTCGGTTAGCATAATATTTGACTGGGAGTAGAATATTTTTTGTTTGGATTTCATCAAATAGAAAAATAAAATTTTGCTTTTATTCGCAATTAAAATTTATTAAAAAACTAATATTCTCTCATTAAAAATGTGAAATTGAAATTTCAAATTTTAATTTTGTATTAAAATATACATATAATAAAATAAAATTTCGTTTGAGTGAAATCGACAGTTATCAAAAGCGCGTATACGGTTTTGAATTTATAAAATTTCGATAAACCGATTTTTTTATTACATAAAAGCATTTTGATATCATCCCGATACCCTTTTGTGTCAAAACATTTCGGAAAATATTCAATAAAAAATCTTCCAACAAACAATACAGATTCGATATTTTTCAAAAACTACCATATCCTGAATGTGAAAAAAAAAATACCATTCCATCCTGAAAACAACAGAACAAATCCACTCGATACACAAAGCACGGCATCAATCGGAAACAATCCGATTCACTTCGAAATATTGAAATCGAGTCTATAATTCGATTACAATCCATGTAACATTGCAGGTGCATCCACGTTGTTGCATACGCAATTGTAGAGGCTTTTAATCGCTAGAGAGCCTTCGTCTTTGGTCAGGCATACAGAACGTATGGGTACTGCGATAGAGTGGTAATCAATCTTTTAGAAATAAATTCCGGGGTTATTTTATTTTCGAAAAATATTTTACGTTTTAATTGAGATTATGCAAATATTTATAGTGGTCAAATTGAAGTTAACGAAATGTATTTAGGTTTCGTTGACATCTCATGTTTCTATTGGAGTATATAAAATAAAAATGCTTTTATTTTTAGCCGAAAAATTCATGTCATCGTAATCTAATTATATACTACGGTATAAGATTATATTTTTATGACCTTACATATAAATTCTATTAATAAAATGAATTTCTGTCTTGAAGGTCTTCATTTTTATAAATCAAAATTAACATGGTGATTTTCGTAATACATACTTTTAAAATTTATTATTAAATAATATCATTTACAACAACACAATATTTCTAAAGAGAAACCAAACACCCTTAAATTAACAAAGACCTAATCTATTCCAACGGTCAAATGGGTCACCAAACTCACATCTGTTATAGATGTAGAATCATTACCAAAACTATCACATTTATACAATCGAGACCAAAGAAAACAAAGCATATTCTATTAATTAATTATTTTTTTATTACAAGCAAACCTAAAAAGTTTGATCACCCCTGTAAACGTACACAGCCCATTGTCAGTATGAGGCTTATAATAATGCCTCGGAGTAATGCCGGCACTTACGACCGGACTTGCTCTTGGTAATCGCGCTGCATCCATTAGTACGGTGTCGTTCCCTTATAGACCAAGGCTCGTATTACCGATACTTTTGTGGGTGTCTGTCCTTTGAGTCCTTTTTTGCCTTCCGAGACTTTCTTGCGACTCTGTTCTTGTGCAGGTGGATTGTTAGTGTTGGTGCTGTGCAGTGGATTTGCGATAACATGGATGGGTGAGTCTCGTTGTGAGAAGATTTGGGAATCTGGCAACAAAATCTTTTCTTTCTCATATTTGTGATAAAAAAGAGCTCCATAAGCTTTTTAGTTGATAAATGAATCAAATCTTTGAAAATTTTATAGTTAATATGATTTTTTTTTGAGAATTAGTAATAAAAAATATTCGAGTTTCGGAAAATCAGTTTTCTACATATGCGGCATATACTGCATATGACTATGATAGTATAATTTCGAAATGATATATTCAATTTTATAGTCATCGTGTCCATTTCAGTTTAAATGTTATGCACCAAAACGGTGTCTGATAAATGCATGAATCTGTATCAATTGGTTCACATCAAATTTGTGAAATGGATGCACGGCTTTTATTAGGAACTACTCAAATTAATGGGGCAAATGAAACATGAATAGAACCAGACGCTCTATTATCAATTGAAATCGAATTCGGATATGGTATAATCTGTAATACTGATGAAAGTATATAATTAGAATGCTTATGTGAAATGTTTAGTATTAATTGAAATAATGGCGTAAATTAAAATGAACTATCTAGTTTATCGGGAATATGCTGTAGTTTATACATGTAGTACATATTCAGTTCATGGTTTTGTGGGGGGAGGTGGGCTTCGCTTTAAAGAGCCTCTGAAAGCGGAGTGTTCATTGCAAAAAATGTAGACGCGAAAAAAACGAGCAAAATCGATGTTTGCTGTTTTGTTGTGTCTGCTGAGTGTATGAAAATTAATTAATAGGCCTTTTGTAAGAACAAAAAATAATATGGTAAATTATATTGTTTACAAAAAAATATGAATCATATGTGCGTATATTCGTCTATGTCTATGCTTAATTGATTCAAATTTAATCAGTACGAAAAAAGTTTACATCACATCTAATAAATAATTAAAAAAGCGAATCTTCTTTCTAGACCCATACAAAATGAACTTAAGCAAAAAATCGGTCCTCTGAGGCAAAAACGGTCAGCATTACCAAAACGTGGAAGGCTTCTAACAATTTGACAACGAACGTTGTCGTTCTTATCTCTTCGTGGAAATCTTGACGTCAGTATCGGTGGGAAAATTCTCTCGGATCACGATCACTTTTCCCTACGAAACTTTTTCAGGAAAAGTGAAAAATGGACGCGAACACGATAGCGTTTTCTCGCGTCAGATATCGATCTTTTCGAGCACGGACATCGACGGTGAAAAATGATAAAAAAAACAAAAGAAATGAAAACCGACGAGAGTAAAAAGTAAATAGTACGGGAAAAAATGAACGAAAAAAAGAGGAAAAACAACGAACGCCAGACCCGTGTTTCGAGCTGGACAGGAAGGCTAATCGCCGGTTGTCGTCTGGTCGTGGCGTTTTTTTCCAACAGCCGTCGTCACAATGCATCGTTTCGTGTATCGGATGACTTGGAAATATCTTTCGTAATATATTCAAATATATGTATTTGAATAAACAAAAAATTTAAAGAAAATATCGATAAAATCTGAAAAAAGTCTATATTTCAAATTTTATAATATAAATATGATAGTATTAATACAAATAAAAAATCAATTTCGAATTT
>JAOXNN020000043.1:2847759-2905618 GCA_028571205.2 Hydropsyche betteni | reverse complement strand
GTGTCTGCCGCCGAGGAGGGACACTGTGGCGTTTTCGCGGCGCCATGCTTTTATATGCCCTCAGCTGAGTGTTATAAAAATAATAAATGACTGTGGATATGAGAAAAATATAGCTGAAATGCTAAGCACCGAACAATCCGATGTGCTTCATCTTCTTCATAATGATACTAGGCAAACAATTGCATCAATTCGTTCGTTGTTTGCGGAGGTAGAAGACATGAGGTTTTCCCAAATTGAATGCGTATAGCATACTAGAGGATCTGATTAATATTCTGTTGTGTTGAAATCTGTTGATTTGCCTTAAGTAAAGACGAGATCAATTTGAGATATGTGGGGTGACGAGTCGTCCGTGTGACGTGTTGGTAAATAACGTTATCAATGCTATATCAACGTATTGTAGATGTCATTATTCATGGGAATAGTTTTGCTTTTGGAATAGTTATAATTAGTAGTTTTAGTTTAATTTAAACAAAATTTTAACAGTAAATATGTATTCTTACGACGTCGTAAAACATCCTCAATATGAACAAATACAACTAAAAAGTTTACGGCGAAACTTTCATCCAGTTATAAAGTATTCAACAACGTTGAACACGAACACACTTCACGCCACTTTTAATTATGAAAATTCCGAAGAACGAAATACGAAATCGCTCCGGCTAAAATTCCCGGAGGAAATCGCGTTTATTAATTTGATCATGCTCAACAACTATATCTGATATTTGACAACGAAACGATAAAAAAATGAAAACACTTGATACGATCATTATACAGAACCGATACCTAAATTTTTTTTACAAGAGTCATTCATTAATTTTTTAAGCTCATGGATTTTATGTGATACGAATATCAAAGATATAGTTTCGATTAATGCACAAAATATGTCAAAATAGGTTTACATCGATAATTCGATAAAAGACATGGTGATATCAAAAAAGGTCGTGATTATTAGAATATTTTTTACATTTCATCATGAATACGTTTATTTAGAAAAATATTCTAACTTTAATGGTATCGGAAATGATGTGTTCTACAATGAAACATATATAGTCTGTTAAATAATGTTAAATGGACAATCATCTTTTCATATATGTGGAAAAAATAAAAAGATTAATAATATGAATATTAATGGTTTGTTTTGGTTGAAAACGCTTATCATTGCAGTTGATATATGAGGGGCTCGGCAGTTAATAATGCTAAACGCCAAAATTATAAAATTGATTTTCTTTAATTTACTACAAAATTAGTATTTTTACTACATAAATTAATAAATAATTCTACATTATCTCAAAAGGTGACAGTACAATGTCGGGTTACTCCTAGTTTTATTTGCATCTAAATGCATGTAAACTGTTTTTCTTAATATCTCTGAAAGTGACAAACGTCGCTTAGCACTATCTATTGTCATATGAAACACTCATTAGATTAATAAGATCGACTCAAGTATTTGGATTCTTCAAAAGTAAACATATTATTAAACACATAAAAAAATTCAATAAAAACCAAAAAGGTCCCGACACAAGACAACATACAACCAACGTTCCACACTAAATCAAACTTCCACCGTCCAAACCGAAGACCGCACACCCGAAAAGAGACCTCCTCCGCGACTTTAAGCACACACACACGCTCCACACCGATAATCCGCGAATTATACCATATAATCGCTTGACCCCGCGGCCATGGGCACCCTCGCCGAGCTCATCGGGGCGTGCATAACTGCCGGCCATTAGTTAAATTAAATCCGCGGAGCACGCGCACGTGAGTTATTAGCGGTGAACGGTCTCGCGTCTCTCGCTCTAATAACCTTAATTATGATGGTTGGCGCCCCCGGAGGTAATCCGCCCCCCTGGGGGGCCAGGGGGCGCGGGGGCGCGGGGGAGGGTCGCTCGCGCGTGAAATGACGCTTGCGGGTTCGTCAGGTTCAGAAGGCGCTGAAACGAATCGTCAATTCGTACGGAATGATTTTGTATGGTTTTCGTGATCGTTGCTTCCGGGGAGTTTTGTGTTGTTTTCGTGTGATGTTTGTTTTCGGTTGAAATTTGTGAGGGTGAACGGTATGATATTAAAAATATTTTTTGCTGAAAATTTTCCTATAATTAGAGTATAATTATTTGTTTATTATTCGGAAATTGTGTTATGTTAATTAAATTTTCGCATAAACTCGTATTATATTATAAATAACTTAATTTAGTACATAAAGGAAAAAAATACGCAATATAAAATGAATACTTTGTGGCGGTTAATTATTTTTAATTTTATATCACAGTTATGTGCGCAAAAAGGATGAAAGGGATTTATAATGGTCTAGTAAGCTTATAAATTAGTTCTCAAAGTAAATTCATTTAAGATTATAAACGGCGATGTTGAAAAAGGAAAACGATCTTAATTCAGCGAAAAAAACTTTTGCCTAAATATAAATTGAAATCAAAAAGCGAAAACTTTCTTTTCAAAAAAAAATTATTCTAATATATTTATTCAAATATCACGAAATGACGTAGTAATAAAACACATAACATTAATGAAGAAGTCAAGTTTCGGTCACTTCGTGCGATAAGGCTTAAACGCCGATTACATAACACAAGCGGAAGGAAGTGCTATAATCAAGTTGAGCTTGTTGAATACGTAGATAAGTAAGCATTGCGTGACTCGAGCCCGTGGCGAACTCTAATCAACTATGAACACTTGTCCAGAAGTAATTCTCGTAAACGCAAAACACTCCAAGAACAAATCTTATTTCTCAAAGGACGAAGAAAGGGGGAAAGATCCGTATTTTTGTGCACGCACAACACCGCCGATGGAAAAAAAGCGAAATCCCCGGGAAAAACTTTTCAAATCAGACATCTCGCGGACTTATTGAATTAAAATTTTAAACGTGGCGAATTCTGAAAATTCAACGATCACAATGGTCGTAATCTCGCCGTGATTTTGTGTGAATTTGCGAGTTTGTCGACGTGGTGCTAAAATATGCAATCATATTTAAAATTTTATTGCAAAAATAAAAGGGTCCGAAAATAATTTCGGGGAAGTGAGCGATCTTGCGACGCTGAAGAAAAGGAGAGTTTCTTTCTTTAAAGTGGGGTAGCTGGGTGGGTGAATTACGCGATACCCCATAAAACCGGTGGATATGAAAATGTTAGGATTTTGCCCCTTTGAAGATCATAGAAGCTGGCTCATCTTTGAAGTCCTTTCGTTTCAAAGAAAAAATCGTTCGAGGGAAAAGTTTACATTTCACATTACGCTAATGACGTCTGCGTATTTCTATTTTGGTGCGTATTTTTTTATGAAATGCATGCGGTCGTGTTGTAGATGTTGTTTGATGTTCTTTTTTCTTAATTTTAGTATTTGTCGTTATTTGTTCATGCTTAAACTTTTTTACACTCTAATGATTGTAAAAAAGTTTTCACTTCAATCAAAAATTTTACGATCCAGATCAAATAATTACGCGCAAAGTTTTGCAAACCGGAATTTAATTTCGGCATGAACATTACGATCAAATTGATTTTCATTTCAGCAATTAATCTATTAGTCTTTCAAATTTCTTTATTAGAACCAAAACTATATTCCATAATATAAAATTTTATCGTATATACAATTATAATATAATATACATATTTCGAGTGCCCGATATAACACAGCACACTTACACGCACTTGGCACGTATCCTATCAAATAATCACCGAGGGGAAAAGATAATGAGTTTCTCTTGGAGACCGTCGAAGCCTCGATTTATCGCCTTCACACCACCACATTATTATTACCATTATTGAGAAATTATTTCAACATGAGAGAGAAACGGAGACTGGCATCTTCACATTAGATGTACACCGACCGAACTTCGCCATTCATATAAGAATTTTTTTTAAGATTTTTTTTTAATATAAAATTACAGACATTGACTTTTTTCAACAGCACAAAAAACCTTGTGTACAAAGTGAGAAATTACTCGAAAAAAATATTTTTTTATATATATATTTTCAAACAGCCCTCGGAGGCACACTTCCACACCGAAAAACTCAAACGCGAAACCCACCCCATTCTTTCAAAAGAGCAAAACTACCCCGCGGCGCAACATCCTTCCCTTCGCATTCCCCACGAAGGACTCCCGTCTTTCAGTGAGAGTCCTTTTTCTCAAATTGCACGTCCTTCGTTTCGCAAAACGAAGGACACACAATTTGAGAGCGTCGGACGGGAACGCGCCCCGCGGCGAGCCTTGGCCGAGGTCCGCTTTTACGCAACAAGCGTGCTTGTTTGTGTGTTCTGTTGTATTCCTCCACTTGTTGAACACGTGCTTTTATCGTGGGATGTTGGATGTTTGAGTTCGAATTTGATTTGATGTTTTAAAAATAGTCGTCGAGGGTGTTCCGAACAAAATGGGTCATATTAGGTTTTTTAAAAAGTCAAATACTCCTCAATTTAAAAGAAAAAACAAATACTCAATATTACATATATATTTCGGTTATATATTTAAAATTATCTATATAATTTTATGGGATTGAGCCATTGTAAAATGAAGACATATTGACTATTCGATCTCCAGATTCAGTACCGTTTCTGAAACCACATTATTATGATAAAAAAATTGAATATAATCAAATTTATTTTTTTATTGAAGTAATGATCGTTTGAACCATCCTAGTAAACATTATCAACGAAATGAGTATAGTGAATTTGGGTCGCATTAGTAAAATGTTGATTTCTATTAAAGCGATTTTTAATGTACGCATTAATCACGGTGCGGTTTTCCGAGTGTTTTTCGTCGTATTATGAAAACTCGAACGAGATTGCGTTTTAAAATGTATACAGAATTATACAGTTTTGCGAGGGTTCAAAAATTTATTCGCTACTTCGCGGTAACGAGTTTTCTTCGGGCGTTTTTCAGGTACGACAGACAACGCAGCACTATCGGAGTGGGGTTTTATTTAAAATTTATGCAATAAAAGTCTTCATTTATCATCGGATTGTAGAGTTGCCGTGCACACATACTCGCATAAAAGATGGAAAAGCCGAAGAAAAGCGGAAAAACCGAGCAAAAGTCCGATACGAAAATAACAAACCAATAATCCCGGCAGGTTTCTAGGTAATAAATACCGTGAGATACGAGCGCGAGAATTTTTCTTTACGTTTCACTCCGAACGATCATTATCTCAGAATGTATATTTATTTGTGGCTAAAAAAAAAGATTGATTTATCGTTCGACTTTTCCCGGAGAGAAATATTAAAAAAGTTGTAATTACCGAAGAAAAATTATACAAATTAATAACGCCGAAAGCGAAAGAAGCACTAATGTGCTCGACCTCGCTACACTTTTTTGAATAACATTAAAGGCATGTTACCAAACGCGTCAAACTTGGGTCACTTTCCTAGAAAAGTTTCGGAATTTTTAAAAGAAAAAAGATTCGCGTCGGAAACTTTCCGGTCCGTATACACATAAAAAGTATATGCGGATGTGTAACATGCAAGAGGAATCCAAAAGTTACCAAAAGAACACGGCAATCAAAATGTACCCGAACAATTTTCATAACGGATTATTCTTTCTTGTTAACGAAGGGCAAAGTCGGACCTTGAAAAATTAACGCCGACGAAAAACTGTTAATATTCAAAGCTTAATGGACGTAGCAAAGTTTGAGGAGAAATCTCGCAGAAAACAAAGTACCTCCACTCCGATAGGGAAAAAAAGGAAGAAATAAACGCTAAGGAAGATAAATGATGCCACAGTGAGATTCGCTACTTCGGGTAAAAACCGAAAAATCGACCTCGGCGGCAATCATTAAAGACTCGTGTTTTTCGTTGAACGAACCCCGTTTCAGAGAATCGAAATAGATACGTGTGCTGAAGCGAATCAATCGGCATGCTCCGAATATAAAAATAAAATAAAAACGAATCGCTACCTTAGAACAAAGTGGTTTCAATTTGTTTTTATTTATAGTGTACTGTCGGGCAATATTTATTGTAAGCCCTTATATAACGTCGTCATAATGTATCGTGTGATTTATGAAAAGCAATAGAATAATAAAAGCACAATTACATATAATATTCATATATACGTGCTTTCAATAAATAAATTTCTTATAAAAAAAGAAAATATGTACGTTCCGCATATTCATCGAAAAAGTTGCGTTCAAACAAACCATTTCAAAAGGTCTACCTATGTAAATCAATTCTAAAATTTTGGAACTGATGAAAAAATTGAGCCAGTGGCTTTATATAGAGGTTGGATTTTGCATATCCACAGAAGCGTCACGTTCAAATAAATCGTTTCAAAGGGTTTGTAGGCCCTTAGCGTGCGGCTCTGGGGTGCAATAAGCACCTTCGTAGGGCGCATATGACCGACGCCAAACAGCTTGGTTGAGTGGCACCGATCCCATATATCAGAGATAAAAAACTGAGAATTTCTCGAGTTTTTATATAAAAATTCACTACTCAAATTAAAAATAAATCATTTAACACTAAACCACCAATACTCATAAATACAAAAGTTTATAACACAACTCACAGCATCCTCATTCAACTCTCATTTCTCGGATCGAGAACGGCTCTCGATTAAAAAACGGTTGGTGACACCTGGTGCAAATGACTCGTATGACCCACGACCATATAGCGGCGTCACCTGCAAAGCCTCTCTCTGCGAAAAGCCCACCGGGCTTTAATGGCCCTTGTGAATTTTGTCGCCGGCATTTACGTGCAATGTGAACGATGCTAATCGCCGCTTCGACAAAATTACACTATATATCTGTGGGCCGAGTTTGGGCATCGGCGGGAAATTCGAATGGTCCGTAATTGTCGTACGTGTCGGTGTTAATTTTGAAGAGCACCGTCGGAAATTCGCTTGGAAAAAATGGCGATTCGAAAATAATCTCCGTAATTTCCTCCGTCTAATTTGCTACTTAAACGGTCTTCGATCAATGGAAGTCCTTACAAGATCTGTTCATTTCCGCTGCGAAAAAAGGCTCTTGATGGAATTTTTTAAGCGAACGAGCGCAGTGAAAATAAAATTGAACGACCATCGATTCAAAAGTGAAATCAATTCGGAATTTTTAATAAGAGTTCTTACAATACGATATGATTTCATAAAAAATTTCATCGATCGATAATGAATACAAGCATGCGCTATACTCTATCACACGTTCTGTAAGCCATACAGGATTGGGGTCCCTAAACCAACGACATTCGATGACGACGATCGAGGAGGATGTGGACCTGCCGGATGACATCGACACGGGACCCGCACGTGTTTCAGGACCTGCTGAAAGGCCTTCTATATATCCTTCGGAATCGAGGGCGATCCGCCGAATATAAAACGGGCATCGCTGTCACGCCTGGCTCGGATAAGGGTCCCGGCCGGAAAAATGAGACCTTTCAACCCGGTTGACATCGTGCGAATAATAATATACGAGATAATGATAAAGTATTGAGAGACAGAGTGAGGATGGAATCGTTTGCGGTCGCGAAAAACACGACTGAATTATTAAAAGGCGTCGAGATCGCCCGCTGGATGTGGGCAGGACATCCTTATTATTATTGTGCGCCTTTTGTTTGCATGAAAAGATTATTCGAGAACGTTCCTGCGAGTCCCAATGGGAAGACGCTGCGGAAAAGATCCGCCGGTTTCTGTGTTCGTTATAAGGAAAAGCTCAGAAAATTGTTGGGTCGAGGTGGAGTTGTGCGGGTTCGTATTATAAAGTAGTACGTTCGAGTTGGAAACGTGCTATGAAAATTGACACGATTATTCTTCGAGGAAAAAACGAAATAGTTTATTTAATGTGGGAAATTTATTTAAATAATTAATTGATTATTTATGTTTGTATTTGGTATATGTATAATGAATAATCGGCTTTAACTTTAAACCTCGCATAAACCCAAAAGTTTATTCGATCATGCGGCATAATAGCATTTCAATATCAAATCACGACTATCTTCGGACTAAACCGCAATAAAATAAACACGATTATATTGAACCTTTCGACCATTACGCAGACCATGATAAACGCTCCAACTTAAGTGGATTTCGAACGATGAAAAAAACCAACCGCGCCCATAAACAAGACACATCCGGGATATTCACTTTACTCAGTTCTGCGAACATTTGTCCTTAAGATATTTAGCCGGGATCCTCGATAAGGCGATTTTACTATCCGTCTATAAATAAAGCCCACAGATTCGAGCCGGAGTAGGGTGGGGTAGCCCTGGAAAAAAGGCTCGTCCTGCAGAAACAGCCGCTTCCATATAACCCGACATAATAAAAAGAAAGTCCGAATTATATCCCGTGATGGGTCGTGATCAGCGGCGGGATCCTTCGATAACTTTCACCTGTGTAATGGCGGACCTATCGTGGCCATTACAACTAAATTGCTCTCCCCATTTCGGCCGGTGGCGGCTAATAAATAAACGAAGCAAATATGCGGTTCGCTTCCGAGGGGATGGGGTTTGGTTCAAATCTTAGCCGGGATGTTTAAAAATTTATCGTGTAATTCCTTTTAACGGGGCGCACCGTATTGCGTCCGGTTTTGAGTCTTTCAAGGAATAATGTATTGGATTGTAAGTAATTGAACCGTTATTGTTTTTCGATTGAAAATAAAAAATTAGGATCAGAAAAAAGTAAAAGTATATTCTGTTATATCTTAAACGAAACCGAATAATCAAATATTAATACTAAATTATAAATCAAAGTAAAAAAAACATCTTTGATTTCAATTTTTATTAAAAATCTAAGATATTTTCATCATCATACGATCGTTCAAATAATAACCGATTTCAATTTAATACGAAAAACTGAAATCAATCAAACGTTTCATTAAAAATGAAATCGTGCAACAATACAAAAGTCCACTTTACATACACTGCATTGACAGCGCGAATAACACATCGTGCACAATCATTCCATACACAAAATTTTAATTAACACATCGCGAGACATACTATTCCCGACTACATCGGGTGCCTATTGAACCCGAAAAAAAAAAACCCCACCCATACATCAACGGGCCAGACACCGGACACGCGTTCACACCCGCCTAATTCAGTTGAATCGGACGAGCCGATACCGGTCCCCAGTTAATACATATTGGCTTACAACGGCCACACGGGCCCCCGGATGGGTCCAGCATCCTCAATGAGCAGATTATATGGCCGGCGACGAAGGTCCGTGGACTACAAGCGGACGCCGTGTCAACACGGGCTGCGGTGGGTTGATGCGCCCGGCTACAGGGGTCGACACGTGTCGCGAGAGGCAGGTCCGCAACGTGTTAACGGCCAAGTTGCTGCGGCGCCGGCGTGTGTGTGTGTGACTAATGTCGCGTGTCGGAGGATTGCGGTTTTTCGGTTGGAAATGCGCATTTTTTTTAAATTTCAAATTCGACCTTTTATAATTCGAAAGATTCGTCTTCGTGTTCTTATAAGAGATCCGAATTTTGTTTAAATTTTTCTATGTGAAAATGGATGGTTTTACTATGTTTTTTTCTTTAAGGGTGAGGCTCTAGGGTTGGAATGAGCATAAGATAATGTGTGAGAGTGAACATGTTCATATTTTTACATGTTTATGCTCATTGTGAGATCTCATATTATTATGTAAAAAGATGTAATTTTTTTTACTGATTGAAAAAGTTGTCTTGTATTGAATATCACAAGCTACATAAAATAAAAATAATTTTGGTTGTTTCCAGGGCTTTTTTTACCCTGTAACGCGGTGGAATGGCGTCCCGGCACCTTTTTTCTCGAAATTTTAATAAATGTTAGCAAAATTTTATTTTCTTCTTTATTTGAAAATTTTTGATTTTTTTCATGGGAGCCATCGACTGTTAATCCCTTTTGAATATAGGTGTATCATAGGCCCCATAAAATAATTAAATCAAAAGGCTTGAAAAAAGTGCATTCCGGCACCTTTTTAAAAAAAAGCACTGGTTATTTCTATTTATAGATTAGAATATTTGAATGAAATGGTAAGTAATGATTTTTTCTCAGAAGAATATTAATTTATATGAATTTTGATCGATTTTTGTCAATTTCAGTTTTATATTTCGAATTTAAGCTTTTAATCTTCAAATCCAACCAACGGACAGAATTATTATGAATATTGTGATACTAATCAATGAAATATAATAAAAGGTTTAATTTTAAATTTAAAAATTTGAATTTGAAGTATAAAAATCTTATTAATATTAATAATACTTGACATGATTTATAGATAGATAAGTATAATAATTTATCAATGAATAGTTTCAGTATATTAAGTCTTTAAATTACCTAAAAAAATCATCAAAAATCCAATGATAATGAAAAGTAAAATGTCCTAGAATTGACATGATCGAAACCTCAATAATTCATAGAAAACAATCATAAAAATTACAACCGAAAAACCAGTTAAAAACAAAACAAAAATCCGAAAAAAACCATCGCGAGACCGACGTTAAAAAAATCACCGATCGCATAACGGCGTTACGCATGGCGCGTAATATTTTCGCCGTTGCAAATAACGGCCGCCCCATTGCAATAGAGTAACGAATGATTTACGGCGCCATTCCGTTAAAATTGCCCGTCGCTAGTATAACGACCGGTGAAATTGCATTCATCAATTACCCGCCGAAACTACTGCCTCCAACTTTCGGCGAATTCGCAAAACGACTGCGAGACTTTTGTGCGAAATTGATACGTTAAGGGTTGCGCGCGAGTTTAAAAGATCGCGGTCTGCGAAACTTTCGGTATGGGGGTGCGGTTTATTGGCGTTTTGTGTATGGGGTTTGTGTAGTTTCGTTTGATGGGGTCGGCTGTTGTGTTTTGTTTAATTAAACGCGTCGGGCGTTTGATTTTGATGTGCGGTTTGTGTTGCGATTGAAGTTTTCGCTTGTTTAAATAATTGAGACTTGTGTACGCTCAATCTTAATAGTGATTCGAGTAGGGCTGTCAGATGAAAAGTTAGAAATTGATATTTTATTATTTTTGACCGATTGAACAATGAGGGAAGTCCATTTAGCGATCACGTGATTCTACTTTTATGATAGAATTGATTATATGATTTTATATATTACAATATATTAAGTTTAAACAATTAAGAATATTTTAAATCATCATTGAAAAAATATGATAAATTTTTGGATATATAGCAGCGTTTTCTAAACAGAAAAAATTCATTAGTCCAAAAATCTGAATGAAACTCGCCGGCCTTAAGCTTTTCGAAATATTCAAAATCAATAGACTAAATTTTCACCGAACATAGTTCACGAAACTTTACCACGCATCGACCATATACATTTTTAAAACCCATCTTATAAAGTTTCTTTTTCAAAACGATACTATTCCAAATTCATTCAATAAAAATTCGAACAAATTCAACACGGCAAACATAATAAAAACAGCGACCGCCTTCTGAAAAATTAACGACGACCCACTTCACCGCCGAAGTCCGCAGGCAGCACAACAATATATTTTCACAATAACAACGAGACGGGCGAAGGTGCACCGACCTGTACGCTTGCAGAAAACGGCGCGAAATTCGAAAGTGCGCAATAAAAGCGCGTCGTTACGGCCTCCGGCAATAAAACGGCCATTGTGTTTTCGCCTGCACGTCGACGTTGTTGTGCGAAATTCCCCGCGCATTTCGCCGACACGCTTCGAAGCCATAATGTGCAAAATTATATGCCGACTATCGGATTCTCATATGTGCCTGTTTCTGTCGGTGTGCGTTGATTGCCGGAGACGTTGTTTGTTGTGGGGTCGTGTCTTATTTTGTGTGAATAAAGCGATTTCGGTGTAAAGGTGGCGAGTTTTGATTAGATTTATACGAAACTGCGTAGATCGAGGGGAGGGGGGCGGAGTGAATATGCGCGTTAATCGAAATTGGCGTTTCTGAGAAAAACCGCGTAATTGAGAACCGTTTCCTAGTACGGGCTGTGGTCGAAATTACGGAAATCAAAAAATAGGTGTATCGTAAACAAAATGTGTTTGTTAACGAAACAATATTTAATTTTGGTTCTTTAAGATTGAAATGTTATATAAATTAAAAAAATATTTGTCAAGTGATATAACATGATTATTTTAATTCACGAAGAAAACTATGGATTCAATTAAATTCACAGCCTTTTACAAGGTAAAATACTAGATTTATCTGTAAGGAAAACTGTGTAACCAGCACATTTTATTTTCGGTGAAAAAGTTTAGCCACATCGAAGTTGAGCCTCATAAAAAGCAATAAAAAAAAGCATCAAAAAGAGACGTAGTAAATTCGAACTTAGTTATACACGTACGTACATGAAAATTGTTTGACGTAATCTATTTTTGTTGGAGCATAATTCAATAATATTTTCAAAAGCGATACGCCGATACTTTTTTTTTCGACAAAGGCTAGTTTCACTACCTAAAAACGGTTTCGCGCATATTGAGAGTTAATCATACCACATTCGATGTTATTTATAACGATTGAAAAGTATGAATTCAACAATTAGAAATATTAATGAAATATATTACTTTCACTATTTAAAAATATTATATGTATCAAATATACATTGCTCAATAACCATACGTCCTATATTTCAGATTATTCAATGAAACTGTCGCTTTGTTTCGATACACAAAAGCAAAATCGCACGAACGAATCATTCCACATATCGACAGTCGACTGTACTTCATTTAACGCAGTATATATTGCACGTTAGAGTAGTAAACGGAGTTATACGATCCCGGTTACATGTACGTGTTTCCACTTTTACCTGATGACGCGGCAGGGCTGCGAGCAATGGGCTTTTCCGAAGGGTTCTGTTTCGCGTAAAGGTCCCGAAATAGCTAAATAAAACGCGTCGTGCAATGATACGATGCTTTGTATTTTTAGGCCCTGAATGTTCTATGTATATTGGAAACGTAAAAAATAGGCGTGATCCAAATTTGGATGAAGCGGCGCATGCAGATATAAATAAGACTTATGCTTAGGCAAGTTTCGGATATTAAAATTATTTTCGTTATGAGTGGGCGTCTCATAAAATTCAAATTTATTAACTGTTTAATGTGAATTTATAATTTCGCTCAATATTGTCGCTATTCAAATATTCTATCCTAGATATATTAATATAGAATGAACCACATGTAGCAGATAAAAGGGTGGGTTTCTCCTTCGAAATGATGAATGGGAGTTAGAGACGGTTTAATATAATATGCCTCTGGGTTTACGTATGCAATATTAATATGAAAAAAAATCGAATAAATCGTAATACATTAAAAGCATCGGAAAATCCCACACATAACAAAGTCAAATTTCGTATACACGAAACTATTGCCATATTATACATACACACACCATTTTCGAGATTTAGCCGACATCAAACGGCCGCTTTGACCCAGAAGATAAAAGGAAGTGTCGTCTGACACGGTCGCGCTCGCTTGAATATTCAAGAGATGCAGTTGGAAGCTGAACCTCGTCTGCAAAAACAAATCCACTAAAGCACCCTCAGACAGACCGCATTAAAATGTAGCCAGCGAGATCTTTCGCGCCGATTCCGAAAAGACACATTCGTAACGTTTCGACGCCCGTTCGGCTACGTGCTCTTTAAACACTACCCAACGCCGCGTGAATAATTTAGTGTAACGTAGTGAAGAGTGCAGAGTCGTGTAAGTTCTCATTTGAATATTTCCACGTCGGGTTCAATGAGTGTAAATTGTATATCGCGCCGATATCGCGGTGCAATTGAAGTATGTCAATATGTCGAGCTGCGAGCGTGAAATTTGGCATCTCGTGCTAAAGGTTGTTGAACAAACGGGACTTGTGCGCCAAATATGTATTGTGTACATTGCAGAGATATTCAAAGTGCATCTCAGTTTGAATTTATATAAAAATATAATAAAATTGAACTCGAAAATTTCGCTTTAACTGAAACGTACATAATATGTATGTATAAACTCAGCGAAAATTTCATATGAAAAAGCGAAGAAAATTCACCTCGCGGACACGATATGGGCAGAACATTCGCGCGTGCGAATTGTTCGCGATTTCCCGCAAACTCACCCGGCCGCTTTTTTTTACCGCTATAATTTTTTCACCGAGACCTCCGTTTGCATATTTAAAACTATTTGCCGTGCTCAAATCCCGCCCCACTTTAAGGCTTTTTCCTCCTCGTGCCTCGAAAGGAACTTAATGGGAACACGCGTGACCGTTTTCGCTCTGTACGCACCTGAGCCCCTTCTGAGGCTTTCGTTCCCTTTAATTTCACCATTTTTCCATTTCAGTAGTATCCAATGTGTATGAAAGATGATTTTTATTAGTATTCTAGTTTATTAATGACCGCATAAGATATAATATTAGGATGCTTATGATGTTGTGTTATCGGTAATTGAGTTTGAATTGATTTTCAGTATTATTGGTTACGTCTATGTTTTTGAAATTTTAAACATTAAATTGACAAAGCGAACGATTTTTATACAACTTCATGAAAAAATTCATTAATATTCAATACCGTTTAATTCTTTAAAAAAAATTGAAATAGCAGCCGGCCGTAAAATTCGCAGCGTCGAAAGTTGAAAACCTACGTCCCCAAACTCCAGGTCGGGAAACTTATTTTATAGATGGGACACTCCCGTAAATAAAATTAAAAAGTTGCCGGGTCCGGTGCTGGGAAAAGGTCGGATTTATGACGATGGCGAACTGCGCGCGCGATATCTCGCCGGATTTTCATTTGCATACGCTCGGATGAAATACGATGATCTTTGAATTGATAATAAAAAAAATTATATTCGTATCGATGGAAAGGGCTTTCATTGAATATGTATGAGTGTTTGTGTGTTAAGGTCGCGCCCTCTATTTTGGACACTATTTGAGAGTTTTCATATTTGTGTGGGGAAAAGTATGGCTCGTTTCGGTGAAGAAATTGGCGTGTTTTTGTAGCAAGTTCTTTAAATTGAATATTTACATATTGAATCGATTCTGATCGAAATTTCGTTTTAGCATACGAAAATGTAGATATGATAAATTTAAACTTTAAAAGATAAAATATTATTATCATATGCGAACTTTTAAATGGGGCGTTTCAGGTACCATCGGAAAATTTGAGAGTTTTTCTTTATGTGATACGGAAAAAAGTTTTTTATTTAGATTGAAACGGTCTTAAATTTTTAATATATAGCTACACGCGTCTACTGATTATGTGTAGCTTAACTTAACTTAATCAATACATAAATAAGGGTTAAACTCAACGTTGAGCATATCAACAAGCGAAAATATGTAGACATAAACATGTCGAAACTTTTCGATACTTACATTCACCATGAGCTTCACCCTAAAATATACTCAAAAAATATTATTCATCTCTAATATACATATTTTGATTTAATCCACAAAATTTATCATACAAACGTATATAAATTTATTATGGTCGGTAATTGGTGACGCGTTCGTAATGTCCATCGTAAACGGCGGCAATAAGCAATATTGAATAATTTTCGTTTTTGATGTTCGAAGACGTTCTTTCTGTAAATGGATGGCGCAATAAAAAGAATTTAATGGCGCGAAATCAAATCTTTCTGTAGGCGCATTTGAAGAGGACGGATCTGTCATGTTTTCGACACAATGGCTCGAAAAAAATGCGGATAAAAAGATTTTTTTAACGTGCGTATATAAAACGTGTATGTATATATTATGTACACGAGGTCTTGCAATTTTGGTCGAAATTGATTTTCTCTTATAATAAACGAACGAATAAATGTGTCGATGGAAAACCACGATTAATATTGGTCTGAGGAAACAGATTAACATTATCGCAACATCGAAGTGCTTCCGTATTTTATTATCAAAAAATAACATTTGTGTTTGCTTCCGCCGTATACACGTTTGTGTTTGTGTATAATGAAAAATATTTTCGTTCCCGCGATTGCTAAAAATTTTTTAGCGCAACAGCACGCGAAACAAAAGCCGAATAAATAATGAAAAACATAAATATATATGGAAAAAATAAAATAAATAATAAAAAAAATTGCGAAAGAATACGTTCGCCCCGTATGATAATTTCGTGACATTTGAATAACACGAGACAATGAGCGCTTTTTGCATATTTATTTATTTTTTAATTCGTCCCGGTGACGCATATTTTACGCGTTATTAATTTGAAATGTGCAAAGGCGAATGTTGGGGAACAAAACGAACAAGCAAAAAAATAAAATGTTTTATGTATCTACGCAGGTACCCTTTGAAAAAAAAATTATATATCAATTATACAAAGGTTTACACTGTATAATTATAGAAAATTTAATATTTTCAATTTGTCTCTATATACAATTTTTATTTGGTTTTTGTTTAAAGTCTTCGATATTATTTATTTTAAATCATTTACACTATTTTTAGAAATAGAAATTATTGCTAAATATATATTTTTTTCAATAAAAATTAAACGATGAGTTATGTGATTAATAGAAGATACGACTGCATATTCTCGAATTATATTGTATTAATTTATGTATGAAATCTTTGAAAATTTCAGTATTCAAACAAATATAATAGATAACATAAAAATTCATATTGAAACGATTCATTAATACGAAAAATACGGTTTTTTCCACCAAAAAATTATCATCGAATCAAAAAAAAAAACAAAGAATTAATCAAAATTGACAGACAAACAAGCGTCGAAAAGGCGTGAAAGAAAAACGGATTTCATTTTTCGCATTCGAGCGAAAACCGGTCACGGTAAACAATGGAAAACGCGAAGATGAAGACCAGCCGAAGATGGCCGAGTCGATGAGGCTCGAGTGGAAGGTAAATTAAATAAATCAGATGGCCAAGAAGGCTGGGCTGGAAATGGGACGACGAGGCTTCGCAGGAAATGTTTTAAAAGATGGAACGTCGCGAAAATGAGGTCAGATTGTTCGAGTTTTTACGTTTCCATGGCGTCTGTTTTGTATTGGATATGTGAAGCTCGAGAGATTTTTCCGTGTTTTTTTCAACGAATCAATATGAGTTTTTAATTAATGAAAATATATTTCAATGGATGATGAGTGGAATTTTTTTATAGCACTATCGTGTTTTAAATGTTAAAATGGAAGTCATAATTTGAAAATTTGTTTGAAAATGTCCCAATATTATTTTTAAAGCATGACATTTGAATTCATAGAGCGTAAATGAAACTATTTGTAGCATTCACAGAAATGATATGACAAGTGGATGTCGTATGCAGCTGTACTTGATCCGTACGTTTATGCAAATTAACTTATGGTTTGTGTATGCAATGGCCTCTCTATATATTATAATTTAAATAATATTATTGTATCAAGTTATTAACATACTCATTGAAAAAATTTTCTGTATTGATTACATTATTATTAAAAGAAGATTTATGATAATTGATAGTAAATTTTAATTTAGAATAAAAAATATTTGAATGTAGAAATATTTGAATGCTTAATTTGATGTTGCACATGATGTTGCTAAATCATCCTTTGAACAATCTCATATGCAAACCTGCGGTTTTAGCGACGTCCACCGAACACATGACGTCGCATAATACGACACATTCATATTATTTTCGCAAAATATGGCACATTCTACGAAAATCTGCGAGCGGCCTCTTTTTAAAAAGATATTGTTCAATTTCGAGCGAGTGAGTCGCGCGTCCATTACGAGCGCGCTTATCGAAAGGATACGCGCTCCCGAAAAGAAAATACACGCACACGCGAAAAAGTGTACAAAAACACATATATTTATACATACACACGCGAATAAAATACAATATGATATAAAGAGGCGAGGAAAATAGGAGAGAGAGAGCGAAAGTGCGGGGAAAAAATACCGTTTACCCGGCTGTTTTATGTATACGTGTGTACGTTCTCGGAAGAGGGAACCGAAAAACCGAAATAAAATCAACGAAGATGGGAGCGTTAACGGTGACGTGGAAAAAATTTCAAATGCGTGATTATTATGACAGTGACAAACGACAGAACGGAAAGCCTTCGACGATGAAATATGCAAAGATGAGTACGTTGACAAGATCCGAGCGAAACGCATTCGGCATTGTTAACGCGTTCAAACGTCGCCGTCTTGAGAACCAATCCCGATATTTCGAAGGATTTTCCCGCAATTTTGCATATGGTAGTTTTCTATTTTGGTCCTCACAAGTTCTGGTTCACGATTTTTTGCACTGGATAAAAAGTTATGATTTTTTTTACATATGATATCATTTTAATATCGTCAGAGTATATATTTAGATCCGAATTTAAAATGATATAAAACAACTTTAAGAACGCTTTGAATCGAACGTAAAAAATTGCACAAATTACAAAAGGACACTTTGTAAATTATTCGAGATCGTCCCATCTACACACTAATACTAAGAACGCGGAAGAATCCGTGTTTTAACGCCCGCCCAAGGTAAATCCGATTTAGATTAAACTCGGCCCGAATTATTATTAACACAGATTGAACAAATAAAAGAGTTCCCTTTGGCCTCCTTTCCCTGACCGGCTACAAGAAGCACGCGACAAAATTTCGCCCAACTTTCCTCTCCGGGAGGAAGATAAACGATTCCTCCACTGTTCCACGGGGCCGAACAATTAAATCGTTCGATGGAGGGACTCGCCTTTGTTTGAGCGTGTAGCTTTTGTTCGGGGGCCAGATGAGAAATACACCTGGCATTATATTTTCTTTTGTGCGCCATAAAGATGGGTGGAAAATCAATACGAAATCCTTCGGTCGTAAACAGCTCGGGGAGGAATTTTTCGCGCGGTCCGCACTTTTCAGTGATAAAATGTCGAAGGGCGACGGATTGTCGAATTCGACTGATTAATTTGAGGAGATTGCGTAAATAAGAAAATTTCGATTGTCGCTTTGAAAAATGCTATTTCATATTTCAATCGTTGAAACAGATAATTTTTCCATTCATCAAAGTCTTTTTTGATTAATTCAATTCGCCTGTGAGAAAATGTTATTATTTTAGATCAAAAAAATAGAACAAGGAAAAGTCAAAGTTCATTAAAAGTTGCGAGAAGTTAGTTGATGATTAATTAAATCAAACTGAATGAAGTCATAATGAATAAAATTATTTACGTTCTATCATCCGAAACAATATTTAATCAACAAATGGTGCTGATATTTTAAATTTAGTACGGTGCCCGTCTAACGGACAAAGGTAAAAATTAATTCACCGCCAGTTTTCAGTGCAAGTCTTGAGTCGGGACGTTGTTACAGAGATTAATGACTTCTTGAAAATAAAATTTAGGTTCAGAGAAAAGTGGTCGCTGAATACGGCCGAAAAACTTTTTCCCGGCGAAAACCCTTTACCACAAAGCCCGTTTGGGAAAGCTTTCGCGAAAATCACTCGTCTGTCAATTTCGTTTTCCCGAAGCGGAGTTTAATCTATGAAAAATTGTTCTCGCCGGAACGTAACGCTAATAGATTAAAATAATAATAACGAATGCTTTCTGGCTAAAGACACAAACGTTTGATGGAACACCGTTGATACTCACAAAAATGAAAATTCAATGTTTCAAAATCAGAATTCGCGCGAATATTGTTTTTCACCAAATACATACCTCGAAACATTCCTATTTACCCAGAAAACGTCCGTCTCTTTTAAAACGCTACCTTGTATGTGCAAAAATAAATCTACACTATGGCGTGTCAGCTATTATATAACGGCCCGTTGCGAAACGGATGACTTATATTTTTTCCTCTCTTTGCTGAAGCGCAATTTGCTCACTGGGCAAAATAAAACTATGACCTATTACGGGGCCATTTTCTTTACGGGGCTTTTGTATGCATTATTCATAATATATAATATTTTTTGTTTATTTTATATATATGCATGTGTATTATGTCGGTAATAAGGATTGTGAGAAATCGTCGCGAAAATAAATTTAAGGCGATGATGATTGTGCGCCATTTTTCACATCATAATTGCTCACTTAAAAGATTATTTCGCGCTATTCAGTTCACGATTTATTGTGACTCTTTACAAGGGAAGGTTTTTTTCTCAGACGACTAATGAACTGTCCCCGACAGTAAAAACTCTTTATAAAAATTAATAATGGTCATTGGATTATTATTGAAATGCGCATTATAACCATTATTTATGTACATAAATAGTTATTTGGAAAAGAAATGTTTACCACGCGAAATATAAATCAAATCGTATAAATATAATAATATGAAAAAAGACAATATGATGTGTATATTATATGAAGGTGAAAAGTAGGTTTAGCGAGATTAAGCCGTTTTCTTTTACATTACAGCATATGGAGTTGTGGAAGAAAGGAGAGAGGAAAAAATGAAATGTAAGCAAAACGATCGACTCCTGCGAATGAAGAAAATTAATAAGTTTGCTCGCGTGAAAGGCGAAAAGGAAACGCATGAATAATCCACATTTTCCCAATTTATCGTTCAGTCAAAGGAAAAGCCATGAGAGAACGTTTTTTCAGTTTTGTGTTGTGTGATGCTTCATGGTATTTTTTTGTGATTTAAAATAACTTCTGCGTGCTCAAGGACCATGTATTTTTTTGTTAGAGATCGAATTAAGTAGCGTAGTATTTTTATACGCTCCTCGGTTTCAAAAATTTCTCTCATCGTATCAAATTTTCAATTAAAAATTGATCAAACTGAGCAGTATAAGAAATGAAAAAGTGGCTTCTAAAAATTTAAATATTAAGTGAATATATTCATAAAATGAAAAATGTTGAAAAGATACGCTCGTTAAGATTTTTCAATAAAAATTTACAGAGATTTCCTCGTAAACGAAAACCACTCGAACGAAACAAATTTTAATGAAAGCGAAATTTTAAAATGTTTATATTTCTGGATGAACAACGAAGTTCAATCACCCAGAAGAAGATTTTAAATCGAAAACCGCTAAAAAATACATCACAAATTTTTATACCCTTCCATTCATCAATGAATATATTATACTAACCACCGATTTATTTCAGAATTCAAAAAGTAAAACAACACTATCACAATCAACCTCATATACAAAAACGTTTCACCTTCACACCGGATCCATTACACACAAACCCACCAACAACAAAAAAAAAACTTAATCGAAAAACCTCCCGCACGAGAAACATGAAAAATTTCAGTACCCGGGTGCATTCGGTACGTTTTACGATCGGCGCATAATTCAAAGTATTTGTCTGCAGAGGCGAGCTGCATACATGCAGCTTAATTTGTGCAACACGCCGCGTTACGGAGATTTATTATGAACTGTATGCATCTGAGCGCGTTTCGCTACGTGCACTACAAACTATGCAACTAAAATGGGATACCTGCACGTGAACGTGGAAAAATCAACGGGGACATGCTTTTCTGTGTGTCGTTTTAATTAATTTTGTGCGGATAAGAATGCGCTGTTTTTTTGTACGGTGTTGCAGTTTTATCGGATCGACTTGTATTGTGTAATTTGAATGCATCAATCATATCCATGTATGGACTAAAGATTTCGTTACCGGGTGATGATCTAAATGATAATTATCCGTAAATGAAAATTGCGGTAAATCTGACATCCTTAGTGTGGACTAATGGATTGTATTTATTGAAATGTTTTTTCGCACAAATTTAAATATTAACAGGATCAATCAAAATTGATATATGATATAAACTAATTTTTACATTGAGTGCGACAAATTTTTATTTGATTTTTGAGTATAGTTTTGTTATAAAACAAAGTGTGATTTGATATGTATAGAAAATAACATGTGCACGAGGCAGATATTGTGTGTTTTTGGATGCTTTTTGTTTATATAATAAAAAAAACATGTCTCAAAAAGAACAATTATCTTTATAATGGACAAAGAATATGTGATTAATACATTATATATTTATGAAATTTTAATTAGAACGAAATACGTATAATTAAGATAACATTTTTGTTTTGTTTATTGAGATTTGTGTCAGAATGTAATGTTTCGATCTGGTGCGGCACAATCAAATCATAACTCACGCATCTATTACACTATCTTTAACTCGAGAAAAGAAGCTCATTTCGACACACATCCGAAATTTTAATCACTCCGGAACTAGATTAAGGTGTTAATCACGCAATGCTCGAGACAAAAGCTCGCCGCCCTAAACCGGGAATTTAATTCGAATTAAGCCCGCGCACGCGGCGACGCACCTCGAAAGCCTTCCTGCGAATTTATCACGAGCATTTTCGACAGCAACAACAACAACACAACAACTACCATCGCGCGGGCGCTCCAAGAAAAGCGCGACCGCCGCACAGAACTATGCATAAGTCAGTGGTTGGCTGGTTAACGGCCGGCAATTTGTATGTAGTCTTGGGGTGACTTGTTACGCGGGTGCGTAATTACATGTCCGACATTAACATTCTTGGCTGTTCTGGATGGGGGTGGTTGTCGGACGAGGGCGACAAATCGTATGGTCGTTGTCGGCGGTTTTTTCGTGGGTGATTTTGATTGTTGGTTGTTGACGAATGATTGGATGATGTTGTGAGGGTTTTCGAATACGGTAAATTCTCCCCGTAACGTCAAAATAGGTAAGGGGAGATATTATAGGGGGTTGAGGTTTTTCAGTTTTGATTTGAAGGAAATCAGTAAATTGAACATTTTTACGTATTGATCAGCGCAAATGACTTGAAATCATAGGAGTGTACCTTATAGGGAGGTTTACTGTATTAAATTCATCTTAGTCTCTTTTTATATGGGGGATACGATCTAGAGATATACCATGTTAAAAAATGTATTGAATCATATAAAAATGGTTTAATCAGTATATTTGGATTAAAGTTTCATATACTTTATAAAAAGTGAAATTTGGTAATGTGAAATGATGTTTAATAAGTTCCGAATTTAATATGAACAATCCAACGTTGAGTCAGTAAAAAAAAATATAACAATTTTGAAAAAATGTAAAACCTATAGCATTTTTTAATTAGTTTTAGATTACAAACATTCAAAACCGATTTCCGCCGGTTTTATGGAAAATTCACTTTCGAAAACCGTTTTTATCAAAAGTCGAATTTTGTATAAACCCTAATAATAATATATATTTTTTCAGGTTTACACGGTGTAAAAGTGAAAAAATGGTTGAAAAATTGATCAGTTATTTTATTGAACCATGTTGAAATAATTCAAAACCGTGTAAAAAGAGATTTTGATAAAAGTATTAAAAAGTCTGATCCTTGTACTTTTCTGTGATTTATAAATCGAAAGAGGTACGTCGAAGGAATTTCTCATTTAGAAACTGCTCAACACTAAGAACAAAGTTTTAAGTTGCATTATCTTGTTTAAGTGCTGTTTATTAACGAACTTTACACGCGGATTTTATAAAGATCTTCTACTTAGTAAAAAGAGAAAAGATTAGATATCGATTAACAATAAAATTATACAAAACGAAAAACGAAACTCATTCAATTTCCTGCAGAAAAAAAACAATTTCAATAAAACGAAAATAGAGAACCATCGCGAAATAGCAAACGGGAATAAAACGAGCTTCATCTTTGCGTCATCCGTGAGATACGAACTTTGAAACTTTCCGATAATAAAGTACGCGGACCGGCTCCGTTGGCGACTTCACGACCGATCGAAATTCGGCGGATTCGCGATGTCTGAAACTCCGACGTGCAATTTATCATTAGTTTTCTTCTCATAAATTATCCGTGGGCGGTGTGCAAAATTACGAAGCGGAACCGCAATGCATCACAATTTCGTTGACGTTGACACGGGTTCCAGTTTCGAATGTGGCTAAAAATTACAAACGGGTAAATTCGCCAGGTGCATTGTGTTTGCTGTGGTTTGCTTAGATTAAATAATTTAAATTAAGAATTTTATAATTTGTGCGTGATAATGTTCAATGAGTTTTGATGAATATTTTTGATGTTTTTAGAACATATAAATAAGGGCTTTAGAAAGGGGGGAAGGCGGCGTAAGTTTTCAGGGCCTGGGATATTCAAGGGTTCGTGACCGATTTCAATTTTTTTTATTTAAAAAAACATACGTCAATGATGTGGATTTCTGATTTTATTTATATTTTCTCGAGCTGCAGCGTTGCGAAATAATAAAGAAGATAATAAGTATCCAAGGACACGCAAAAAAAATATTTTAGGGCTTAGGATTTGTCTCCATGACCCTGTATAATAATCATAATATTTAAAACTTATTGATTTTAAGGAAATCATAAAAAAATAATTAGAAATAAAAAAGTATTGAATCTGTTAGTACTCTAAAAATCATAAAAAGCAATTTATTTTAGAGTAAAGAGTGATATAGTTGTTTTCTTTTGAAAAATTAATCTATACTTATAGAATAAGTTTCTATTTATTTACATATGTCCATTATACTGTTACTTTTGATGAAATCTGATAATTCGATTTCATCAATTATATTTTTTAAATAAACTTAAAATATCAATCAAAACTTTCAAGATCAACATTACATGAAAATCATCGAAACAGGAAGCCATTTTTAAACAGAATCATACAATATGTACAAAAAACCATAAATTACATCACCACATAATCATCATACATCAAAATTCCATATCGACTAACCAAAACCAAATCAAACCAAATAAAGAACCCCTAAACAACACGCGCATCCAATAACACCAAACCCAATTCAAACCACACCTATGCAAAAGACAAAACCTGCCCTCTACGACCGACCCACAATCCAACACACACACACACACACAATCACACACACTCACACACTCACACAAATGAAACTCGCGAGATCCTCCGGCTTCATATTTCACGGCGTTATTTGCAGACAATCCGCCGAATAATGAAATTGGCGCCATATCGGAGCCCCGATACCGACCTTCGGCCCCCCGCCGCCCACTTTCCACCCACCCACCTCCTAGGCCGGCGGTCCAAAAGCAGGCCCGTTCCTCAGCATCTCGGGGCAAATTGGCTCCGGCATAATTTAAGCCGGGTCTGATGCCGTAACGACTCGGGAGGTTCAAACGGCGGGAACTGGAGCGGAAAAATATGTTAGCGTCCATTTCGTCTCGCACGATGAAAATTTTGCGCGCCCCTGTGGAAATTGTTAAGTGGGAAACTGGCGCGAGACGTGTGTGCACTTTTCCAGTTTGCTTTTTTTTCGCGTTTGTTTGTTTGTGTGCTATTGTTCGGCGGAACAAAAAGTCGAATGCGAAGTTCATACCTTTCTGTATTGCGATGCTATTGTTTCGCGCGCTTCTCCGTTTTTTCTCCATATGTACATATTGCGAATTATTTTTCCGAAAATTAGACGGAAGGCTGTGTTTTTTTGTGTTGATTCACGTCTAAAATATTCTCAGAATACAAAAAATTAATAAATAACACGTATTCGATTCTAATTTTTATTTATGTTACGCTATGTTTGTTTAATCAATTTGTCCACGAACGAAGCGAAGATGGCTTTTTCTGGGAAATATAACAATACCTTGTGATATATAGGCGCCATATAGTGTAGATGCATCCTTAAACGACTTCTGTCAAATATGACGGTTGACGTGCTTTACGTTACAGTGATTGCGAATCTTTTATCATTTACGTGACCAAATTTTTTTTATTAATATATTTATTAATAAATTTGTAAGCCTTCCATATGTATGTCGTAAGATACTTCAACTATTATATTAGACAGAATATATTAAATAATTTACCTATACTAAATAGCGCCTATACACCACCAGTTGTTATTAAATTTCACAGACAAAGCAAAATTCTTTGCTTTGTTCATAGACTAAGTGATTACACAAGCATAGCGTAACATTTAAATTTGTTTTTACATTATAACCCTCATTTTGTGATCGTTCAAAAGTCAACGTGTTATAAGAAAGTAATCATAATATTTTCGTCATATTATAGGGGACCCCACTGTATATTAATTAAATTTAAAAAAAATGCAATAAAACGTGTTGAGTAGAAGCAATTTTCTCAAATTGTAACCGATTTAGCGACCTCGTCGCCCCCACGCCGCTTTTATTACGTATAAAAGTAATCTCGATAATCCGCTGCGGTTTATTAGCAATGGGCACAAATTACCCGCCATAAAACGAGCACTAGACTTTTCTTTCGATCGTAAATTCCCGATCATGTCATAATGAAAGCGATGCAAATTAAACACCGCTAAACGCAAGAAACGAAAACGAACGTTTGCGAAAATCAAAACGAGCCCGATAGGAAACGGCGATAGCGCTCCTCCCGCCGGGTAATATTGCGAATGTGTATATTGCACGTATGCCTTTGTGAAAGTCGTAAAAGTAAACGTAGTGTAAGCAATTCAGACAAAAATGCTTGAGAAATGGGATTGATAAAGGGATTGCGTAAACGGCATACGGAACGCGAAACGTCCCCCTAGAAGCAAACATCATTTTTTCACTATTTAACGATCTATTATGCGACGTTCCTCTCGATTTACATCGCGCGCTCGCGTATTGTAACGCAGACGTGTTCGGGTATAATGTCGCCTTTCATATTTTATTATATCTGTTTTTGAGATGTTATTGTGTAATATACGACGGGAGAACACGCCCGCTTTGTACCTACTTGTTTTCAGTACGAGCGTGGCCCGTCGGTGAAAGTGACATGGAAACCCATCAGATAACACACGCTTACAACTCAACATCGTATTATTTTGATTCAATGTTAATTTCGCTATGAATTATTACTCTTATTGATTCTATTCATATCCAATGATAAAATTTATACTTTGAGTGTTTTGAAATCATCTTATTTATATCGAAATTTGTTTGATGGTTTTATCTTGTCACACGAAGTTGGGAGAAATTAAGTGTAATCAGAATATTGATATAATTTACTTGAGATTATTTGTGAGTTTAATTTTATTATCGTTACATAGCAAGAATTTGAAATGAGTTAAAATTTAAAATCTATCAATATACTCATAGGGATGTTATATAATATTAAAAAAAATCTATAATTGTTATTTTAGAAACGTAAATTTTTTCATATAAAATTGGATTTTTTAAATCACCCGTTTACCTAGATCAAGGATAGTGAACCGATGATATGTATATCAAAGGTGGCATATATAAAAAAAATTTCAGAACTTATTTTTGATCATTAAAATTTCTTTAGCACACCCGATAGTAAAAAAATATTTGGAAATTTTTCCTCATGAAAAATTTTCACCCCCACCAATATAGATGATCTCGCATAATTCTCACACAATAACGTAACAAACATTCAACATAAAAAATCCAAAATAGACACAAAAACCATACTCGCCGACTCCGAAACGACACCCTCCCAACAATAACACCCACCATCGCCATCGGCAAAACACCGCGCTTCGCGCACCCCGCGATAACGGCCCGCGCGCGCGAAAAAAGCGCAAACGGCGCCAAATCGAAATTCGAAAAACTCCCCGGCCCGATAAAAATAACAGTAATGGAGACGGAACCGCGCACGCAAACCACTTGACCGAATTGATTCCGAAACAAGCCGTGTATGACCGTGTGTGTCCCTTCGCGGAGGGCCCACAATAAAACCCTCACTATTCAAATGGGGTAGCCGATACCCGGAATGGGTCCGATCCGGACCATAAACTGCAAGCGATTGGGCCGTTTCGTTCGTTTTATTCTTTATATGATAGAGGCTGGCCGCTTTTCGTATGGATGGATAAAATTATATGTGTTTATGGATACGTGTGTGTTTGTGAGGAGAAACTGTTGTTGGGTTGATTGATTTTTTTTTTGGATTTGGTTAGCTTATGTGGAATTGGTTGTGTTTTATATTATTGTATCATCATATGATGTCTATATATTCAATAGGATGAGACTTGTTTTTTTTTATATTAAAGATTGTGGTAAAGTTGATTATAAGATTTTTTTTTGTAAAATGATGCCAAGATAATACATATTAATTTACTAAATAAATCACGTATCGCATAATTTTTAGTAAAAATTTTAATTAATATTTGAGGTGATCGGCAGCAAATAGTACTAAGCGACATTTGTCACTTTTGGAGATATTATATTAAGAAAAAAAGTTTACATTTAGATGCAAATAAAACTAGGAGCAACCTAATAGAGTACTGTTACCTTTTGAGAGAATTTAGAATTGTTTATTAATTTTTGTAGTAAAAGTACTAATTTTTGTATTAAATAAAAAAACTCAATTTTTATAATTTTGGCGCTAAGCACTGTTTACTGCCGAGCCTCTCATTTCAGTATTGAATACAATCTTAATCAGTACAGCATAGATATTATCTTAATATTGAAAGATTTTTCAGCGAACGCTTCTTGGCCGTTGTTTGCGTCTAGCGAGACGCCAGAAGAAAAAATATATCTTATACACAAAAAAGTAGCTTTCGTCCGTGGCGCGAGCAACGTAAACATATTTATCAAAATGAGATTGAAAGCTGTTAAGAAAGTTCAAATGTGCGTGTAAGTATGGACCTTTTAGCGAAAGTTTATCGTCTGCGAACACTCAATAGCGTGCGCTCGGCAAAAATTTAATAGGGACCGGATTTATTATATCCAGCAATAACAAAACGCGTGTTTATTTATTCAAAAACTGAACAACAATGACGCCGCGTTTATATATCTCTTATTTGCTAGAGTAAACTGCGAGATAAACATCCGATTGTTCACAAGTGCTTGCCGAAAAAGAACTAAACCATATTGTGTTATTGGCGGCAGATTCGCCAATGGTGTTTTATGGGAGGGGAATTTTCAGCGGAACGGCGTCGCGGTATATTTCTATGACGTGCGTGCGAAATTATGTTTGAGGCTTTGCAATGCGGGGTTGACGCCACTGCGAGTATAATTTATTATGTATTCAAATTGAGAGGAAGTAACTGGAGCAGTGGTGTCAAAACGGATGAACTCAGATATTTCTGGTTATAAAGTAGTCTGAATATTTCAATGTCTCGATTTTTTTTCGCATATTGCGAAGATGGATTTCGTGACGGAAAATGTGTTGGTGAGTGAAAAATATGAACTTTGATTGGCTTTATAAAGTATATATTTTTTATATTATACAAAATTATTTTTATTCAAATGCTTATTTGTTAATCAACAAAAAGTTGTTTCTAACTTTATGAATCTAAAATAAAAATAAAAAATTCATTAAAGAATTTGATTTTTTCTGAGCAAAAAATTATTTTAATGCATTTTAAACACTTGACAAACTCTAACAAGATTTAAGAGTTTTTCCTCCAAAATAGGTCGGAAAATTAAATGATGAATACCTTCTATGCTTTCGAGAGAATAAAGGATAATATCTGAGAAAGTAAATAAAAAAAAAATTTTTTTGTTAATAGACTGAAACAGTTTCTGTGTCATCTATTACGAATTCGACATAAATATACAGCATCACATTAATCATAAAATAAGAATATATTTTTCACATAAGCCATATAATAAATCAATCAAACTATTAACAAAAATCGTTTTCCGCCATTAAAAGAGTGATTTTTTTAAAAAAAGTCAAATATTGAAAAATAATTCATTAACGATCAACCAATTAATTAATTATTTGAAAAATGTATATTTCAACAATCCGTGCGAAACTCCATAACGAGCGTTAGCATAAAATGTTTCTATATTTTTTCTCATTTTTATTTACTAATATTATCATGTTCATTACAAAGTCCCACATTTATCCAAACACTAATATCTTCATATTCGATCCACGTAACTAATACCCCATAACGAGCGTTTGCTTGAAACATCAAAACGCTTCAACGCATTCACACGTTTTACTCACCGAAATTTTCTTGTACGCGCTCGCGCTCATCACGGAGTCCCACCCTCACTCAAAACACTGATATCCGCACATTCGATCCCCGAAAATTTTTCACCTAACCCATCATAACACATTCAAAGACCCCTCGACATACAATAGACCTTACTTGCCGATCCGCAAACACGAAACGGGAGCGGCGGCACATCTGTCGTGCATTGGCGCGTGATGGAAACGTCGCCATCATATTTAGATATAATCCCGGGAAATCACTCGCGGCCCGCGACCGCGTCCCGGGAAAAACTCGGAAAATGCCCGGGCCCGCCGAGGGTAGTTTTCCGCATGATGAATGGTAACGACCCGTCGTCTCGTCGGGGGTGACCCAAACCAGCCCGAGGTGGTCCCACAAAAGGTTCCCGGGGCTGGGACGGGGCGGGGTGCGAAGGTTCTGTTGCGTCCGTGTGTATTTTGTGCTTTTATTTTTGCGAAGGTGGAGTTTTCGAAATTTTCAGTGCGGATTGAATGTTTTGATTTGTGTTTTCGGCGATTTTTTTTGAAATGTATATCAGAAAATCGAGCAGGTCGTATCTGTTTCGGAAAAACGATTCAAGTAAAATTACAAAATGTGAATTAGTGCTTCACGGTGATTCCGCTCATAGAATTTCACCCGTATGATGAATAAATTTGAAAAATTTATTTCAGGTATTAAAATGGTTAGTATGAATCATATATAATACTAGCGGTAGTACCCGGCGTTGCTCGGGACTTAAATTTTAAATCAAATTATTTTTTTAATTTAAATTCATTAACACAACAGCATATAGCAGGCCCCGTATTGTTGTGTATTATTATTGGAGGAACATTTTTTTACAGACTGTCCCGTTTTGGGCTCCGGGAAATAAGGTCACCTTATTTTAATGACGCTAAAAACCTTCTCCACAAAAAAAAACATACAAAATACCAATTTTCATGGCGATCGGTCTAATGGTGTTGAAGTGAAACGGCAACAAACAAACAAATATATATACGAACATCCATTTTTATATATTGTATATATAGATATTGAAGCGTATGAAATGTGACATTTCGAAAATAAATGGCTCTATATTCGACAAAGCTAATATTTAATTATAAGTATACCCGGAATTGTTCAATTATTGAGTCTTGTATCAAGACGATATAATTATGAAATGACCTTTTCAGAAATTCATCGATAGGAATTAAGTGTAATTTCTCAATTGAAAAAAGGAAATATCGATATAATCAATTATTAGTGGAATAGCAATTCGGTAAAAAAATGAATAATTCGATCACGAATATAAAATTTAGATTTTTTCAAATATTCACCATTCTATTACAATAATCTTAAAACCGAAAATTACGTTCAAATATATCCGAAAAAAGTGAAAAAACACGAACATATTCAATATTTCAACATTCACACAAAAATAATCGCATTATTTTCAACATGTCCACATTACATTATCACTCAAACAAAAATTCCATCCTAAACACCACACACAAACCTCAATTTACAAATTTAATAAAAAGCACACAAAACAGACCCAAAACATCCAGGACAAACTACCAATTTGCGACGACACAATGCCCTCAGCGAAACCGCCCTTTGACAGCAGCACGCAACACTTGTCAAACTCGCATAATGAGCAAACCGTTTCGTTCGTAGTCCAAATAATTACCTCACTGAGGCCATATGCATTCCAGAACATAATGTGTCTATCCTGGATTGTGGACGTGTCCAGGTTGATGATGCAACGCGAGTGCGCGATAATGGATTGCAATACACCTTGCGGATTCGGTCGGGTTTTGCATTATTCCATTATGTGTGTTCGTTGTTCGGATAGTGTATAATGGATGTGAATTTGTGGTCGTTTTGGTTTTCGCATGACGAGGTTGTAAAATGAGCTGTGTATGCTTGTGGAATGGGGGTTTTATTTTGGTGAATTTGTTTGTATCTTGATACGACGATTATATAATATATTATATAATGTAATTAATGTCTTTTTGTGAAGCATATTGCTTGAAATGTTATGTGATATGTCAGAGTTTGAGTGATAAATTATTATTTTTTTTTTATATAATTGCGATATTCCTATAGGAAATAATAATACATATTATATTACATAATCTAAATATTTCTGAAAAAATCATTACATAATCCCGCAAGTAATGTCGTATTTATGATGGTCCTTTTCGACCCTCAATTGGGACGTGCTCATCGACTTCTCATCTCATTTTTTGTGTTTTATTATTATTGTGTTATCAAAAGTTATATAAAATTTAAGTTAAAAATATTTTAAGATTATTTCAAGTATAAAAAACCATTTTTCAATAAAATAATATTATATTTATACTAAAAATCATTAGACCTAGCAATATTTCATATATAATATAATATGAACCATGCATACGAACGACACACTCATTCCCGATACATCGAAGGCGATCGAGCTTGATCGGCAAACAATCATTAGAGCCACGAAGCCTCCAACCCACCTCCACGAGGATAAGCCACAATTCAATTTCGGATATGATCTTCGAGGTCTGGTGGTCCCGCCGAACAATTTGTCCGTCGGGAAAGTGGATTGTACGTGACCCGAATCCAGGATTACAAATCGGGATTGACGCCCGCTAATCGCGACGACCGACACGACAAGTCGCTCTTCTGCACTACTGTTGTTTGCTTTTCGGGAAATATGGAAAATTTGACGGTGCTGGATGCTGTTTTGGAGTTGTAAGTTGTAGGGCTTCGTCGTGAGCGTGAATGGTTAAGTTCAAAGTTGTCCCGATATTGAGTTTATCAATAGGAAGGTTGTCGTCTATGATGTTTTGTCAGTGTTCGATATTATGATTTTTTTTCGTGGTAATCTATCATTTAAAAAGAATATTGCTAGTATCGATATGGTGTAAAGTGAATTTTGATCAAAAGCTGTCAATACTGATATGAAATATTGGCATCAATGCAGAAATTTGTGTATTTATTTCGTGTCAAATATAATTTCACCGATGAAAGCATTCAAATATTTGTAAACGTATTTGCGGTTTTGTTTGCTCGTTTTGTAAAAGTATGCATTTCACCAATTTCAAAGCGCAAATAAAAATAATCATTTTATTTAAAATTGAATGTAAACGTATAAAAAAAAGCTAAATTCGAGGTATTTTTTAATTGTTTATTTAAATAAGCATACAATATTAGAAAACGACGAATTACATAAATTGAGCAATTTTTTGACCTGATTAAGTTTATAGTTCACAAATATGTGTATAAAGTTGTAGTAGCAGTAAAGCGAAGCGTTATGCGGGCACAACCACTGATGACTGTTAAACATCCAACATTAATAGTTATAGACGTCTATGCGACAAGCCGTCGACAGCCTAATGATAAAGGATATAATATACAGTAACAAACATGAACGTCTACAATACATTATCGAGTTATCAAAGAGCTTTCGCACAACTAATCAAACGCAGAACGAGCAGAGCTGGGTGCATTGCAAATATACACACAAGAGCATAACATTTTGCTCCTATTTTTTTAATAAATAGTCACCAGAAAATAATAATAAACGCGCCCAAGGGACGAAGAGTTAAAAGTGCGGTCTTTCCGTTCAAACTACGTTCATCGGAAGTTTTCTTAACGGTACTTTTGCTCCGAGAAAAAAGAAGTCCAAAAGTTGTCTGTTCGGGTCGATGCCGAATCCCTGCTATATTTCGGGTACTGTGACCGACAAAAAATCTTCGAAAAAGTACGAGTTTAATTTTGCGTGGGGGAAATGTACGGAGAATATCGGATGTAAATGGGATAATGGTTTTTCGTATAGAAAGAAAACTCTTATACGGCCGTATTGCCATCAGCTGATGCTGGTAAATTAATAAACAGCTTTCAGGTCGTCCCCACACTTGCTTTCTGTATTGAAGACTATCGGATTTGTTCTTAAGACCCTCATTTATCCGTCGAGATTTACGTTTTTAAATCCGACTATACCGGTATCGACAAAAGAGCTTTCTCTCTGAATGTTTAATGGATTTCCTCTAGTGAAAAAGCGTTTGATTTCAATTTAAATCCCGCGCGTAATTGAAATGAGAAACGCTTAACAAATTATATAATCCGAAAAGACCTAATTATAAAATTGAAACAGTGATTTTTTGATTTGCTACGATTTTGCCGCATTTATTGTTGAAAACACAAAATTAATAATATTCGTTGGACGCATTTCAATCTAAAAATAAATTTATAACTAAAAAACATTTCTCAACCATTCTAAATTCAATACTAGTATACTGTATTATTATATTCGAAACTTTGCGTCTGACCAAGTCGAACAGTGAGAAATAAATGGAATCAACTACGTTGCTGAACTGGCTACGCTTAGATAGCTTTCTGTGAAAAGCTCTACAGTTTGTAACGAATTTGTCTTAAACTTGTCGAAAAGAACTGTTTCTAAAACTTTCCGAAACAGATAGTAAGATGTGTAACATATTATAAACGCGCAACTATAATATCATAATAATGTCTAGAATATGTAAACCAAAGAAACTGATTCAACAGATTTATAAATAATAAAAAAAAACCTCAATTAACAACCCATTTGAAAAATCATATCACAATAACAATCTACAAAACGCGAAAATCGAATTGTCATTATACGGCAATTACTTATCGATTTAGTCAGATTTAATATCGGAAACGTTGTTTATATACAACGTGAGCGTTAACGCAAATTTACCGCAATCCTTCTGTCGGGAATATTGAGTCGATAGCTAACATTCGAATCACGTGCTCACCATTGAATTCGCACACACCTCGGTTTCAGCGAGAGACGAGCGTTTAACTGAGAAAATCTCAATTCGGCAATCGGTTAAGATACTAGATATGCGGATCGTGATTGTCTCTAGTTGCATTTGAAGCTCTTATCTCGGCTTTCAAAGGAAATTTGTATGCCAGTTCATAGGAAACGATCTGATTTTATCTTGATACTTTTTGAAATAATGGATCATTTTATATAAGGATTTATTTTAGTAAAAAACTCAGATTGTATAAGCGTGGATTTCAATTGTTTTACGTTGCAATATCAGCTTCAGTCTCGTATCATAGAAGCAAATTTGTATGCAAGTCTATGGGCGGCCATCAGCCGATATCTTGGCGCATTTTTCACCGCAGTCCCTTTTCCATATCCCGGTTCCCTTCGCGGTCCGCAGGATAAATCCCTTTTTATTCGCGGGTAAGTGAAATAAATTCTCGCCGGGTTAAATTCGCCCCCGAGTGTTTTACGTGAGCTCTTAATATGGAGATTCGTTTAGACCGGCGTTACGGAATTACCAAGCATTAACATTTTTTTTTCGCCGCCATTGCGTTGCAGTTGTGTTTTTTCTGCGTTTATAATCCGCCCCGTGCCGACTACCCCACGGGACGTTACTTAATTATAAATTAGCAAAAAATGGGAGAAGGCCGGGAATCGTGGAATTTTTTCCCGGGCTTTTTTTCGGGGGTTCTGTTTACGCGCGCGGAACGGGTTCCTTCTTCATTATCGTTTCCGCGGGCCGAATTGTTGCCGGAAAAAGAAAATTTCTCGGATTGAATCAATTTGTTTTATCGCTGACCCGAAGTTAATTCCGTGGTGCAAATTAAAACGTCTATGAAATTAAATGATAAGTATTTCGGAATGGGAATTTGCATAATTTAATTAAAAAATGATGGTGTAATGTTCATGCAAAATTATGCAAGAGAAATGTGCATGGAGCTGCGAGGAAAGTTATGCAACATGCAGTTCCAATGCTGAATTAATCTGTTCCAACTTATATTACGCCATGTGAATACTGTAAAGAAATATTTTGTAAATTATTATTTAATAATTTTTAAAAATAAACGCACGAAAGTGAGAACGTAAATATAAAATTATTCAGAAAATGTTTTGAAAATCGTGCTAAAACAGCGTCTATGCGTCATTCGAAACGCCGTCGGCAGAGTAAAGGGGCCCGGATATGAGCCGACAATCTCTCGTTGACCGGTCTTTAATTTGGCCCTATTCTGGGCCTACCTAGGGACGACCAGTCTTGTATATTCAGAAAAGCTGAACGGCCAGAGTTTTCCAACCTTCAAAACTCGAATAATTCAAAGTTTTCACAATAAATACGATTAATTCAAACAATCACAAACAAATTTGTACTTCAACACTCTAATTGCTAATTAGACGAATATTGATTTACACCAACTTCGTCGATCAAACTAATTAATTCACAAAGCCTAATTGAATCATTAAAATATGGAAACATTAAAAAATAAACAATTTAAACATTTTCCCATATAAAGTTTAACAAACCGCTGATCGCTTGACCCTAAACTACGCTTCCGAAAAGGTGGCGAGGGTACGAGTGGGCGGCGAAATAGGTAGCCGCCGGGCAAAGTGGGATAAATTTGGGCCCGGCAAGATTCGGCGGGCCCCCGAATTTCGGCAAAGGAGCTCATTTTCTTAAAGGGCCCCCGGGGACGGGGCTCGGCCCCTTGACCATAGGCACGACTAATCCCGCATAGTTTAGTGGGCCGCGGACTCGGACCGTGGCGCTTTTTAACACGTCGTAAAGCCAAAGTGGACGTGAGCGGATCCGTTTACGGAGGCTTTGCTCTTGAGAATGTGGGTGTGTATAATGTATGAGTTGTCTCGTCTTTATTTATGTATGGGTCTCAAGTGTTTTTGTCGATTGCCTTGACCTAGATTTGAACTATCAACAGAAATCATAACGCAAAACCCTGAACGTCCGAGTACAAAGCGACACGTCTAAAAAGAACTAATCTTCGGATCGGGGTCCGTTTTCAATCCGGGAAACGTTTCGACGATCGTGCGATAAGCAACACAACAACAATGAGCATCGTCGAATCAACGTCTTTTCTCGAAACGCCAAAGTGACGTTTCCTACGTCACGTGTCGTCCCTTTTCCCTTTGGAAGTCCTCCCCGTCCCCGAAAGGCCTTTCGCACATGGGGTTTTTGCCTCCATGACGTTATGAGAGGGTAGTTTCGCTTTCTCCCCGTCTGATTTATCCTAGGTCCTGTTTTCGAAGGGATCACATATGTGTGTCCAGAAGGAGACCCCACGACCTTAATATGTATGAAGCAATCGATCATTTCGTAAACGCATAACAATAAATCAACCGCTGTGCGGACGAGAACGTTCGAAGGATGAAAGGGCCGAAACTAAACATTGTTACCGAGGAGAAAGCTCCATTCATGATACTAGAATAGAGTTGTTAGTAAGGCACTTAGTATTGTATCAAGATGGTTATTTCGATCATCGAAGAAATTGAATTATTCGAGCGAATTTTATAAGGATGTCAAGATCGATTTTACTTTTCATTAAGTGTTTTTGTACTTTAGTATGAACACATTTACTAAGCTCGTCAATTTCTATGGAAATTTTGCACTTAAACTCAACCAATTTATAGAAAAAACTGCACAATTTATTTAATAAATTACATACACTTTAACAAAAAATTGTAGCTATTAAGATAGGGAAAATGCAGCGCGCTCATTAAAGCAACATTTTCACAAAAAAAAACTCACTCGAATAATGCTTTTCCTTATAGCAAAATAAAATTCTAAAATTTGCATTTGCTTTTGCTAAAAAACGTAATGATAGCTCCAACAAAACCACTATTAGACGATGTCATATAAAAGAGGAACTCGTTGCAAATTTTCATCGGATTTTAAAAGAGCAATCATTTGTTCCACGTAAACAGAAAAGTGTGTTAAAAAAGCGTGATAGCCAGTAAGTACACTCATTACTCAAAAATTACGCGATCACGTACGTACACACGTTTACAGCTTGTAATATTAGTGAGGGGTATAAGCGCGATTTATGTCTTAATTAATTTTTGCACCTGTTGGCTTCATAAATCGTCTAGAGAGTGGCAGTCACGTAGGTGCAATAAACGAAATATGTGCTTTCTTTCCATGATAGTTATCCGACGTTTTCGTATGAGGAGCTCGAATGCAAGAAGTGTTGCGAAAAGTATGATAGAAGTTACTTTGTTGCTAGGAGAAAAGCTTGGAGTCGGTGTGCTTATTTTGGATTCGTGAAAAAATTTGATATACATGGAAAATGTGTGTTATAAATATATATTATGCATATACTACTCAATGTGTCTACTGTATTATAGTTGAGTACTATCAGTATGACATTCACTGCAGAATAAGAATTTTCCGATACCAATGAAACTTGAGTATTTTTCCATTGAAAGGTAGCTCTCAAGGAGTTGAACATTGAAAGCATATTTCAGCAAATTTTTTCAGACCAATAATAGAAAACCACATCGATCTATTAACTACACTGTATATTGCGTAAAATTAGAGAATCAGTATGATTGATATTTGACCTATTATATCTACAAGCACATAGTATATATATTATATTACAGAATAAAAGACACTCTGAACAATATTCAATTATGTAAAACTAAAAAAAAAATGAAAACTGTCAAAATGAAAATTCGTTATTAAACGAGTTAATTGTAATCAACTCAAGCAAATGCACGCGTAACAAAACAAACACAGCGGAAAAACAAAACATGTAACACGCTCTTTTCGGGCAAATGTTTACTGGACATTGCAAGCATGTTTTTTTTCTCCACACATTTGAGAATACACATTGTTTTTTTTTCTACAGCAGGACCGTAAACAACTTATCATAGGTAAATAAATGCGATCGTTTACGGCAAACACGCGGCGCTTCCCAAGAAAGAGAAATATATGGACAGGCTTCTCGGATGCGGTTCAACGTATTACTAGCTAAAGCTCCACGCATTTCTTTAACGCGAAAATAATACCGCAAATATTTTACATTTGAAAAAGTTTATTTTCTTATAGAGATCCCATTTAAATGCTGCAAACATTAATTTGCATCACCGCAGTATAATTTTGATAATCTATCCAAAACATAGTAAAATGTATAAAAAAATTTCCTTTTATTACTACGATAATCATGATGGTCAATAGATAACGAGTTGATGGATAAATCGTGTCCTATTGTATTTATATTTCGGCTACGGGTCTGCTCTCGTTTCCTTTGCATCGAAAAGGAAACGAGATTTACGAAATAGATTGTAAAAAGGTCATCGTTGAAATCGTTCGCAAATTTAATAATCGAAAACGGTTCCTGTTTCCATCGATACGTTTTCGAATTTCGCCATTCGCGAAAATTATCCGTTCGATTCTCAGTTCGGTTCATTGGTTTTTTGTTGTGAATTTTAACGGACGAACGATTGGGTTTTTAGTTTGAATGTTTTTGATATTATTTCAAATGACATGTTTATTTTAAAAGTTCATTATATATATATTATGTTTCGATATTAAAATGAAAATTTCAATACGTAAATCGGTAACAATCGTTTCAATTTGTATTCAAAATAATTGCTATTTTCAATGAATAATTTAAAAGATCGAACTTCAAACACAATAACATAGAAAATAATAATAAATAATAAAACCAGCCAAACTCTCACACAATTTCTCCTTAACCAAAAACAAACAAATCGAATTCCCGAAAAATATCTTTATACAATATCTAATACAATATTCCATCCCTTTCGGTTATTTCGGACAACCGTGGCGATAATCCTAGGTCCGTTTTCCGGATAACGACATAATAGGGTTAGGCGCGCGGTCGCGGTTTTCGCTCACTGTTCGACTGTTTTCCGTTTGCGTTGTTTTCCCGCTGAATCCACACAATAATAATATTCGCCCGCGTCAATATATTACATACACACACCCCCGCGAATAAATACGCGCTCGTACATATGCGGTATGCGAGCTCATCTGGGAATACGGGCACGAAGACTTTCTCCTTCGGCCCCCCCCGAAAACGTGGTACTTTTCCGCCGTTAACGACGGGAAACTCGAGGCCGAGTTCGGGAAAAACACTTTCCCGATTTCGGCGCACAAATATGTAATAATTTCGGCGGCGGTCCATGGAGATCTATGGGGTGGATCCGGGAAACACGCGAACTCATAAAAGACAAAAGTTCGCCGTGTACGGTGAATGCATACGAGCGTGTTTGTGCGTCGTATAATTAATTGGGTGTGCGCTGTGAAGTTGGTTTTTTTGTGTGAAAGTATTGGAATGTTTGGGAGTTAAGGATCTTTTTTACGATGTATATACTTTTTTTTTTTATGAGTGAACTCATATTTCATATTAAGCAAATATAGTGTTGTACTCCATTCAAATTGTATATATTTGTATGATTTGTAATTGTTATTGGGAAACTTTAACTAAATTGAGATTGCCAGTAAGTTGTTACCGCTCAATCGTTTTTGTTTAATTCATAAACACCATTGCCTTTCGTTTCACGCTGAGCTTTTGTTCAAAATATATTATGATAAAGCATAATTAATCAAAAATGAAATATAAACAATATTCAATTCACAAAGTAATTTAATTCAAAAGTATTCCTGTACAGAACATAAATCGGAAAAAAACGAAGATACAAATCAAGCATAAAAATTAATGGCCGCGCGGTGAAGTAAATAGTTCTCGGAAAGTTTCCACGGATCCGTCATTTTCTTTTATTTTTTTCTCGGCCATTTTCTATAGCTATCCTAGACTTTTATTGTATGCTGTTTGTAAAGTTTTAAGAGCACAAAGAACGGGAAACAAATGCTAACGGACGAGCGACTCGAAGAAAATCTTTTTCAGATGCCGTTCCGCATCTGAACCGAGCTGCGTTAATCACGAACAATTTGTATACAATTCGTGTATAAATCGTTCCCTTCGACAACGACGATTACGTTTATATTTTATTTTTTCGAATCCAACTTTTCCTGCGTGTTTGTGAATTTTTTTTCTCGGAGTTTGTCGCGCGCAGAGCTTGCCCATAACACAGAACGATCCCTCTAAATAATATACGGAAATCAAGTGAGTAACCCGCGAACTCCCGCTGAAAAATAAAATAAACAAAAACAATCGTTGACGGGAAAAAAGTACACGTAAAAAGGGTCGGAAAACAAATAAAAACACGCTTTGCGAGATTTTTTCGGATATTCCCGCACCACGTGCCGCTTTTGTAACGAGCGGTCTGAAAATAACCGCGTGACATCAATTTAAGTTTGAGCAAATATTTTTTGTTATGTTGATTTATTTATTCAAATGTCCGGAAGTTCAGCATATATTTTATATTTAAATTATTTGTAGATATCATCCATCATGTTTGATTAATTAATTTCGTTTTATAATAATATATAAACGAAGAATTTTCAATATAAATATGTTTAGAAATTCAGTCATTTTCCTTTTGATAAAATAAATCATTGGAGAATTCATAAAAATGTCAATATTATAATTTTATTTTGTTCAATGTGTTGATTCTTATTGATCACTGATATTGATCATTTGAGTGCAAATGAGTCAATTGAGAATTTTTTTTAATACAAATTTGATAAAAAAAAGCAAAATGATAGCAATAGATTTGTAGCAGTAGATTTTTCTAAGTTCCTTTAAAAATAAAAATGTTTTGAATATTATGTACTATTAAAAAAACACTCAAATTTACATTGATATCGGAAAAATCATATTCATAAGTGTTTTAAGGGTTGTATATAATTAAAAAACATTCTATTTACCATCATTAATATAAAACGAAACCATCACCACTGTCAGAATTCAAACTAAAACCAACACAAGCACAAGAAACTCAACCAAATCCACAACAACGCACAAATATATACCCGAAATCGTCCCTGGCTTACGTTTGATGGAGTTTCGCCGGATTATGGCCGACGTACGAAGGTTGCGCGAGAAGTAGAAGAAGGCCTGATCCTCCCTCCGTTTCCGTCTGGACGATTTCGGAAATCCGCCTAATTGAGAAGGTTTGATTGGCGTTTTAATTTGCGCACAAGTCTAAAATGAGTTATACCCGGCCGGGCTGTCTGCGCGCCGGCAAAGAATGGGTTAAGTCGCCTGAAACACCTTGGATTCGATTGGTGATCGAATTCGCCTTTGGATAGGGCCAGCTCGAGAATATATGGCGCTCTGGGCGGATTTATTTTCAACGCCCTTCCAGCCATAGTCTTAAAATATTTACGACAGTATTTTTAGAAAAAAAAACGTACATTTACAAAAATTGACTTTTCCAAAAGATTTCCTAAATAAATTTTTTTTTAAATATCCGAAATGCAAAAATATTCTTTTCTTTTTTTGAAAATTTATATTTTTTTTTCAAAATAACTAAAAACGAAACTTATAAATAACTTTTTATATTTAAATTTTATAAAAAAGTAAATAAAAATAGGGTGCCTCATGACGCCTCTTGACTATGGCGCCTAAGGCACAAGCCTATTTTGCTATGGGCCGTCCCTGCTTTTGGGGCATGAAAATGTGATTGAAGTGTTTGTTTGTTGATGTTTTTGATATATAAATTGGTTATATATTTTTTTCATAGAATATTTAAAGATAAAATTTTCGTTTATATATAAGAATTTCGAAATGATGGATTAATAAATAATCTGATCTGAATCATTTATGATGTTCGATTATCATGTTAAAGAATATTTTTTCCAAATAATATTCAAGAAAATTTTATAGCACAATTAAATAAAGACGTCAAAAGTATCAGACATTTCGAAACCAATCACCATCCCGAACGTAAACAGAAAAAAATCAACAACACAAACACATTGTTCCCTAAAAATAACACGCTTTGAACGACTTCAATTCCAAACAACACATAAAAGAAACCAGCACTCTTTTCATACTGCACAAATCTCCACCGTACACGTCCCGAATATAAAAGGTGCACCATCGATTCGGTCTGTTGTGACTTCCGAGCAAAATCGTCCATGTGCGAATGCGGAGGACACATTTCATCCCTCGTTCGAGAACAGTTTGATCCGTATATTAGCGCCGGGAGGCTTTCGTTTCTGATATTCGCATTGGCGGAAAGCCTGCGCGAAAAAGCGTGAAAACAAAACAGCTACGCGAAAGTAATGGCGACGCGAAATAAAATAAAGTAGAAAAGAGCATGTGTACCGAACAGAAGAGAACAACACCTCGTTGATGTTGTGCGGAAAAGCAAACGGGACAAATATGAGGCTAAGGCAAACCGAACGGTAGTGTAAGTGGGTTTAGGGTGGTTCTATTTTCGAGATGATGTGCGTGTTTTCAAAATTGAATATGGTTTTTTTTTCCGTAGGAACTGTGTGTGAAATCTTCTTTAGTATTTTTTTTTTTGTATATTGAAAAATGTATTTGAATTTTTCTATTACAAAAAATACATTTTTCTCAAAACATGATATTATATTTCAAAAAAAAGGACAAAAATTAAGTATTCTACGGAAAATAATTTTGATTTTATTTTTTTTCATATTATATAATAATTTTACAAACAGGTATGAATCGTAAAATTGAAGATGACGTATTTATTCTATCTAAAACTCACTCTCCATAATATGCATAAAAGTCGTGGTAGCCAACGCGATTTTAAATATCAATTACGCTATTATTTCCACACTAAAAAAAACATGATTTTTTTAATCATATTACAATACAAAAGCAAAAAAAAACGTAATTGAATTTTCCCGTTTTATTTTAAGCCTCAATAATTAAAAAAATACCATCTGCTACAGTCGTTCGTTTTATTCTTAGTTCCGATACGTTTTCGTGCAAAAATTTCGTTAAAATATAAAATTTTGCAAGATTCGGCACAAAATTCTAAACGTTCACGTAATTATTATATCACTGATATTTATCTCAAAGTCAAGTAAGCATTGCACGAGAACTTTCCTCGCTTCCACACAAAACCCGTTTAATTTCGCCCGAAATCAATTTGCCACCGAAAATAGGCGTTCGCATCAATTTTCATTTCATTCCTCTTTACAACCATCTATAAAAAATCGTCCGACTTTCACATGTACAGTGAGACATACAATATACAAAATACATGCGTCGTTGTTCCTCCATAAACAAATAAATGAGACATCAAAGGAGCGCACGTTCCTGCCGATGCGTTCAAAGGAACGGAAAATTGAGCGAAAAATGTTTATATAAGCCGAAGTTATTATGTCCTTTCATGTATTTCAATATGTTTATAGGTACGTACGCAACTAAATTGCTGATTTATGTTTTTTATAAAAACATAAAAGTATGCGAGTAATATTTAAAGCGTATTATGACAGATTTAAGGTTGATACAAATTGAAATATGTTCATAGCGTATTCAATTTTTTTAGAATTTACGGAAAGTTTATGTAAATCCCTTAATGTGTATGACACTATCATTTTGATATGAAATTCATTAATTTGTGACGTTATAGAAAATGAGTTATAGTTGATAGTTGAGTCCCGTCAAGCACACCGGTTTCCATTGATGACTAAAGTTAATTGACATGCAGAGTAGTTAGCAGATGGCTACAACTGTATATCATTTAGCAAGTGATGTATTCAACGTACGGCTCTTTTACATTTAATTAATGAAAAAACCGTCGAAGTTTTCAATGGCATCAGAAAAATATTCTCTTGAAACAAAATATACTTCACATATCATAATATATTTCATAAGAATCACATGTTTAAATTTAAAAATTTTAAGACGCTCCATTCCCATATTTAGCAAATATAATACAAGAAATTTCGAAGCGGGAAACGTTAAGCAGAGAGAAAGGTTTTATGCGGAACAATAGTCGTAGCAACGGAGGCGGAATATTCGGCATCGTGGTGCATTACATTTCAAAATGATCGTAAAGTACACGCGGCAAAACAGTATTAAGTTTCCGCCGTGAAAAATATTTCGATGAAACGGAAACAATGCACCATTACGAAACGGAAAACAAAATTGCATTACGGCGAGAAGATTAAATTTTCCGCGCACAGGCGTTGAAACTCATTTCGCTAAAACTATCGATTTTAACATTTCTTTATTCGATACACAAAACATATATTCTTGCAGAAAAAGATACATAACAGTGCACACATAAAACCTCAACATTGGAAGGAACACTACAATAGATCCAACTTATCTATTACAGGGTTGAGCAACCTTCACTGGCCGAAGAATAAAATCGTACATATCAACGCGCGATACGAACGACCGCAACCAACAAAAAAGACGTATCTATTACTCGGAGGCTAGATAAAAAAATGAAATCGTAAAAACCCACCGTCCACATACGATTGTTGTATAAAATAAAGTGAAGGCATGATCCCTGGAGTTGGTGGACGAACAATCGACGTTGAAGTGTTCACGTACCGTAAAACCAGCCACGGTCAAAAAGGGACCATGTGTACTTGATACGTGAGTACAATGCACACCATGAGTTTCCAACTTGGAAATAATTTTTGAACTTCATCAATTTTCCATATTTTGAAAATTTGTTTGAAGAAAATATTATGATTGTATACATCCAATTCTTTTTTTACGCGGGGATGCATTCTAGTGACTGCCATGTAAAAAAAATGTATGATGATCATATGAAAATTCGAGATAGGTTCGATAAGCATATTTGGATGGAACTTTATAAAAAATGAATAATGTGAAAAAACTTGGTCATTTAAAATCATCAAAAAACAATATTTTTTTTAAATTAATAATTATAATTATATATGTACATGTAATTATAAAAGTATATTGGCTTACATCGAATCTAACCACTGTGTCATAGCAATAGATATTTTTTTATATCGTGTTAAAGTGAAAAAATCATGTAAAAAATAATCGATTTTTCTCCCTTGAACCGCGTAGAAAGAGGATTGGGTGTATTTTGATAAAAAGGAACGTATTTTTTTTAATTGTGAAATTTTTGAATTTAAAAGAAGAATTGAATACTTCTGATGTGTGCTCTTGAAAATGGTTTGTTGAATACAAAAAAAAAAACTGTTCATAGATCATAAAATGTGGTAAATGTGATAAAATTATATTTTTTAATTTTCAGTTTTTGTTTATTTCAAATTTAATATTTAAATATCACGTCTTTGTACAAACATTAAAAACTAATTATGACAAAAAAAGTGTTTACCAAAAGTTTTCTGTACGAAAAACAAACAGTGGCTAAAACTAACATACAATATCATATTTTATGAAAACGAAATTGCATTTCGTAAACCTGAAACGAAGCGAGAAACGTCGCACTTTAACACGAGCCATTTTCACCGCATTGGCGACATGTAATATCAAATTTAAAACGTAGCGCGACTTCGCGCACAACGCGAACTGAAAAACGAAAAAAAGCACAATGGGAATAAAATAAAAAAAAACCGCAATCGCATGCACTCGTAAATATGCAAAGGACGTTTAAGGATTTGCACGTATATCGAACGATTGCATTTGCATAATCAAATTTGCTGTCTGTTCACGCAAGCGAGATAATATCCACACTCGCGCTTCGATGCGGATTAAAACTAGCGGCCATTAGATCTGGAGGATTTTATGAAAATTGCAATGTTTTGGGATTTTATAATTGGTAAAGCGTTGTGATATTTTTTGAATGTATGATTTGTTTTTTGGTTCATTTTGCATGGTTGACGGTATTAAAAATGTTCGAAATTAACGATCATATTTATGTTTTAGGTAGCTTCATAAAATGTTGATTCAATTATGTGTTTTTGGTAAAAAAAAAACAAATAATATTGCGTTTGAGTTTGTTGCAAAAATATTTGAATAAGGAATGGAAAAATTTATGGTGTAAGTTATTCTGAAGCATATGAAAATGTCGTATATTTCGTATATCTACCAGGTGAAAATATGCTCGATTTTCTCATAACATATTTTCACATTTTCATAGTGAAATTATATTGCATCATTGTTTATATTCGATTTAAGCCATTTTAGAGCACCATCTTCAAACAAAGTTTATATTCATATGAAAATTGAAATCCAACAATTTAACTTAAATATTCAATACGCTAGAGTTTGAATTTGAAAAGCACGAAGACACCAAAATTATTTACATGAATTTAAGATAACATGTATAGGACCATCATAAAAGTTTTAACCATATTAAAGTCCGTATATATAATACATGAGCATACTATTGATTCAGGACTTTTAAGAAAAAACGGTTTTTAATATTGAAGATTTATCGATATATATTATATAAAATTTTCTTAAATTCTGATTAATATTAAGAAAATTAACTCAGCAATGAACTTCATACACAAGATAACGAACAAATCAACCAAAAACAAACTCGCTTTTCAACACGATCCATACTAAACAAACCAATCAAACCGATTCCGAAACGCATCAACGACGCCATGAATGCGCGGCACGCGATTTCCCATAACGACGCCATCATATGGAGCCGGACCCTGCCGCCGGCGGGCTTTATTCGAATTTAATAAATGCGGGCTTCGGCAATCGTAAAATGCGTCGTAAAACAACGCCATCATAAATTCACCTGCCGTAATAAAATTGTGAATATCTCGTCACCCGGAGCCCTCTCCGAATCCGGCCCTCTCAGGATCTCGTTACGCGTGCGTGTGCACGGAAATATTTATGACCGTCTATTATTTTATTTCGCTCGTACGTATCCCGAAATTGGGCCGTGTAGGTTTCTCTCGTATGGCGGTTGCATTGTGTTGGTTCGTTGCAGTGATGTAGTATGAAAATGTGGTCGAGTTTCAATTGGGCGGATAGTATGGTTTGGAGGGTTATGAGCTATCCGCGTTTGTAGTGAAAATATGAAGTTTTTTTTCGATATTTTTGAATAATAAATTTTAGTAGGTTTGTTGATTTAATATGGTATTTTATTCGTTATTAATTTTGAAAACATGTTACAATTCGAAAATATTTTGATGAACACTATTATAATCGGATATTCGAGATCCTATTATTTTTCGTTCAAACAAGTAACGTAATATTGTTGCATGATGTATTTGTTAGTAAATAAAAAAATTAAACATAATATTTTCATCAAAAATATCCATATCCCTTTGAAAATATTTGAACCGTTAATTTCATACAAAACACACAAATACACCGAAAATCAACGAAACACAAGCATTTTAAGCAAAATTATATAAACTCAACCCAACAACAACTTCAAACACATACAAACCAATCAAACAACGAAACGAAAACAATCACCAAAAGACCAACGATTTGAACACACCGAAATTCCTCAACACAAAGAAAGAGACGTCAACGCGCGGAATTAGCACCATTTTTCACGCGAAACCCGGCACCGACGAATACGAAAATGCGCGTTAATTTTTCTATTGTTCCCGAAAGTGAGCCACCCTCCGACAAAAACCACCCCATGGGCACACCGTGCCGTTTTCCATCTCTCGCGAGCGATACAAAACGTTCGAATGACACGCAATTTGTTAAACCGCGCCTCCGTCGACACGCGCGCACGAGCGCCGCGTAATCGAAACGAATTTGTCAACGCGCGAGTATCGAAAATGAAATCGGAAAACGCTTTTCCTGGGTCCAATGTGTGTGTGTGTGCAAAAAAGCGAAAAAGTTTAGATTTTTGATCGATGAATTCCGCGAGGAGTCGTTTGTTTCGCGCGCTTCGGTACGTGCGATTGACATGAGCCTCTGAGGGTTGGTTTTTTTTTTCGTAAATTTTTTTGAATGATTTGTTTAAGGGGTTGTGATATTTTTGTGTAAAAATTATTGTTGGATTGCGCCGTAAAATTTTTGAAATTTTGTTATGAACTAAATTTGATGGAATCATAATAATTGGTGGATTCAAATCGAATATCGCATGTATGAAGTTTTTAATTATATGTATTTTCATTGATTTAGTATTAAAAGTATTATATTGATATAATAATAAAAAAGTTTGAAGATAAACATAAAAAGAGACCTTGAAATTAAAATAAAACAGCTAACGTAAACGTGATCGTTATTATATCGCGAACAGTAATAAATTCTATTTGAAATAATATTCAAATTTATTTAAAAGCTGAAAGGTATATTTAAAAAATATACAAAAATTTTAGCTTGATCAATAATTATTGACACTGAATGAAATTTTGTTTTCATGATCCTTAAAAATATATTGTAAGATAATATTATTTTGAACGTTAAGAAAAATTATTTTATTTTTCTAGAATAATATAATACTGATTTTTGCGAAACGCTTTTGTGCTATATTTATAAATCAAATATTATTTGTAATAATAATTGATAGCTTCTGTTCCAATCTGAAGGATTTTATTTGTTTTTTTTTATAGTTCTTTTGGTCTTTCGATAATAATAGGTTGATTTATAAATACATCAGAAAACTAAATTTTTCATTCAATAAATGAGAGTAAGTTCAACTAGTCATAGATTTTTCTTTAGGTAATACTGGATTAATCAAGTCTTCATTCATGATAATCAAGCAAAAATGTTTAAAACATGAACAATTAAACTGATCACACATCTTTAATCGTGAACTAATCGAAATGGTTCAAACTTAACTCTTTGAAAGTAACTATTTCTGATGTAAAACAAAATGTTCAAGCACTCATTCATATAGGAAAGATTTCATCTTAATTAAATAGTAGACGATATGTTGATGAAAATAAATATCGGCATCAATTTTACACTCTTTACCTCAGCAATATTAAAAAAAAAATATCGAAGACAACAAACCCAAACCACACTTAATGAAACCTCCGTAAAACCCGACACTCAAAATTGCACATGAACACACAAAAAAAAAAAGGCCATCATCCCGACATCGGAGCGGAGAATTTTCGGAATTGGCCGTTTTGTAACGCGTTTAATTTCGCGAACAAAGTTATATAACGCGAATATTAGTTCGCCGCTGAGGGTGCGGATGATTAACGGCCGGGTTCAATTCTTAGCGGGCCGAGTTCCGAAACGGGCCCGCCGTTATTAAAACATCAAACAGGTGAGGGCGAGGTGTGTGTGTGTGTGTGTGTGTGTGTGTGTGTGTGTGTGTGTATGTGTGTGCGTGCGATGGGAGGGGGGAGGGGCAAGTGTGGAAGTTTTAATGCGGGACGGTGTGCGATTTCATTATAATAAGTGCGAACGTTCGCGAGAGAAGTGTGTGCGATTAAAACAGAATCGTATCGTCGAAGGTTGATTTTTGGATTGATTAGTTTTTTATGGTTTAGTTTTGATTGTGTGTATAGGTGAGGTTTTGTGTTTGCTTGTGCTCGTTATGGGGGCTCGTCTTAAATATGTATGTTGGATACTGAATTAGATTTTTGATAGGGGATGGTTTTTAGTATTCAATTTCTTGAAAAGTATTTGTTGATTTTTTTTAGGATTGTTATATATGTTACTTAGTTTTGGTGATCAGCTATAAGTAACATTGATAAAAATAAATAATTAACTGTTTTGATAGATTAAAAAAATATTATTTTTTTAAGTATTATTTATATATTATAGTATACTCTCAGTATCTGGTTGTGGATCATCCGGTTTGCGGATTATCTGTGTCTAAAAATATTTTTCAATTTTCAATTCAATATTTTTTTTAATTTAATTAATTTTTTTTTTTGAATGAGAATACGAGTACATTATTGAGGCGATATAAAAAAAACAAATGGCGTGATGTAATAATGCTTTGTACTTTAATTTTGGATAATTACGCCTTAAAAAATCGAACATTAGTAAAACTTTTGCCACGAGCCGATTTTGACAGCGAGTCTATATGTTTTCAGTGAAAATTTTATTTCTTCTTATGTGGGGATTTGTGAGTTGAGGATTCTAACGTCTTGAGATAAAATTTCGAGAATAAAAAAATGTTAGTTTGGATTATTCGTGCTTTTCGGTTATTTGTGCCCATCCTCCTCGGTATTAGCCCTGATAATCAAGAGCATATTGTATTTGTTAAAATTGTCTATACTACGGTTGATATGATTTTTTTATTTAAGGTAAATTTTATAAGAGTAGATTTTATTACCTAGATGTAAATAATTTACTAACCCTTTTTTTTATCAAATAATCTCCTAATTTTCAACGAGAGAATTTTTTTTGCAAATTACATCACTAGAACAATTATCGGAAAATTTCGGAGACATCTGAACTCGCAGAATCGATATTTCTATAATAGAATCACTTCTATCCGTTTATCTAATTATAGTTGAAGGAAAGACATTATCGTTCGGCAACTTTCGCATTATACCACAAACTATTTACCTCGAAAATTGGATAATTTAACCTTTTTAACTTCCGAGATGACTACACGATTCCCATCCGAAGATTTTCGCACAAACCACATTATTAATGAGCCAATCCAACACCGCAGATGATTGATGAAAATAAAAAGCCGACATTTTAAACACGCCGGATGATAGTTCACGAACACGGCGAATAATATATGACGCGCATACAATACACGTTGGAATGGAAATTGAGCATATGCGACATAATGAATTACACCAATAAATTCGTTGTTGCTGTCGCGCAATATCACGGTCGGAATATTCATGAATGCCGACTTGAACGATTAAATTCGACGAAAAATATTTACGACCTCGTTTATGGCGGCCTAATAGAAAATTTAACCGCCGCCTCTATGGGGAACTTGGAATCAATGAGTCGGGACACTTGAGCCCTTTCGGACCTATCGTGCATAATTATGTACGCAAACTTTAAAGGTTCAAGTGAGCAGTTGAAAACTTTCGTTTCCGCTCCAATAATAGGGTATGGCCATGTATTATTTATGACCGAGCGAGCGCGTATATAAATTAAATTTAATACGAGCTTTAACGAGCCACTTCTCGCGCGAAAGTTGCGTTCTCGGTCAAATTTAAAATAATGCCGAGTTTTATAGGTGTTTGTTGCAGTTCTCGGATGCATATGCTTCAAGTTGGAATTGCATGTGTTTTTCACCGGTGCAGCTTTGGGAACGACGTTACGGAAATTAATACGGGGAGTGTGCTATCGTGTTAAAAGTCGTCTGAAGAAATCATATTTTTCTCCAGAGAAAGATTGCGAAGACAAATCTCGAAAATATATTATTTATTTGTTGTATGCGATACGAAAAATAGGAATAAAAAAACATTGGAGAGGCTACGAATACGTGGAGGCGAGCGCTTTCCGAAAACAGTAAACCTGCGAAACTTTTGTTCGACTTTTGCGTGTGTATATACCGAAAACTATAAGTAGCTATCAGATTTGAAATAGAGATGTTTTCTTTGGAATCTCTTTCATTTTTTCATATAGAAAAATAGATAAAAAAATGCCTCTTTTATATACGAAAAATACGAGTACATAAAGATAACAATGCGAGAAATTTTCGCAGATTTAATTATATAATATAATATAAACATTTGCACGAAAAATAAAATAAATCGAGTTATAAATAATTCAGGACAATTATTTGAAATATATACATAAAAAAATCAATTACTGTATCACGTATGTCCGAAATAGTGATGAATAACCTTTTTCGTGGCGAGTTAAAATTAAAAATTCAATTATTCTTTGACTAAAAAAATATGGTTTAGTTACAAAACTAAAAGTTGAAAATTAAAAGAAAAATCAATCTATTTAAAAATATCAGTATTAATTAAACTTTAATGAATATCATATTAAACTTGTAAAATATCTATTTTTTAAAATTAAGCAATTCAGCACATTACAATTGAATAATTAAATAACCCGCACACCGCGTATTACTCATCACCGATTCAAAACACACATCTCATCCAAAACAAACCCGCCGAATCAACGAAAACAGCTTACACAACTCCACAATTTACACAAATCACAAAAACCTGTACCGATTCCTAGAACAAAATCATAACCGTGAACCGTCGCAACATCACGCATAAACATTCGCCCAACAGAGACCACAATAACAATACGCATTAGGGTCTTCGCGAATAATTCGAACTCGAATTCGGGTCGCAAAGGGGACCCAGAACGGGGTGGAGGACTCATTAAGATTATTATTACATTATGCTTGCACAACCCTTGTCAATCGGTACCGGGCCCTTTGTGCTCCCGCCCATGTCTGCCCCAGAGCCCCCGAAGGGAACAATCGGGGCCCTAGTGACGATGGAACCCCGTGACGATGGGGCCCCTCGTGAATGGGGCCCATAAGCGATAGAACCCGAATGAGAGATTGTCAATGCTCGGTTCATGGTTCGGATTTGTGATGAATCAAATTTTTTTGGTTCAAGTCGTTCTATGTATTGTAAAGAATACTTTCTGAAGAACTAATTATATTTAGAATCTATACTTAAAGTTTTTTTTTTTTTTATTTGTTCACATATACGTTTCAAATCACTTAATACTCTATACACTAGAAACAATTCCAAAAAGAAAATCCACATTGCACTTTCGGAAAAGGTTGAGCGGCCTCCTAGAAAACAATGGGGACCCAAACGAATGGGGCCCGCTGTCTCGTCACCGCTGCACAATGCCGGCACCCATTAACCGATAATTTATTTAAATGTGGGCCCTCGAAATCCGGCCCTGTCGTTCCACGGACCCAGCTATCGGCTCGGATTTTGCGAATATCGGAAATCGATACTGTCGTCGAATTTCGCCTATTCTGCCATGCGGAAATAATACTATGCGCGTGTATTATGTATGAAAGGCTCTATACAAGGATCGAGTCTAGGAGGACGTGTGTGGATTAATGGTCGTTTTGCGATTCGTATTTGATGTGTTATTAGGGCGGAAAATATGGACCAATTCGAGAGTTTGTATTATATGTGATATGCGATTTTGGCTATTTAATTTTATCTCGATGGGATTCCGGAATATCTTCAGTTTTGAGAATTAAGGATTAGATAGAATATGAATGATGCGCCGATTTTAGTCGATCCCTGAAGATAAGTGAAATTCGATGCGGTCAGTAGATGGATATGTAACTTGACCGTAGGCTGTTACTCTGAGAACATTTGGCATGGGATGGTTTCAGTATCCAATTTCTTGAAGTTACATTCTTATTATCGGAGAGAAGAAAAATAAACGGGAAAAATAAAATTTTAATAGTATCGAGAAGATATTTCCGTGTAATGAATTTATATAAATTGTCCAATGTTTTAACGAATTACATTAATATACGAACGAATAACATTAGAAACGTTGAGAGAAGAATATTACGGAGTTAGTTGAGAACATAAATCAATTTAAGAGTCCTAGTCTAGATGATTTTTAATTTGGTCAAAAGTTTGCCAGTCCTGGGGGCAAAATGTAGGATTTTGCAAAACTTAATAAAGTAAAATCTCACTTCGTATGAATTGTGGAAATATAATATATGCTTATTATTCTTCGACAATGTTTCTAAGGTTGTGCGTATTAAATTACATGCATGATATTGTTGTTAATTAGTTTTGTAGACTAAGTTTCCTTGGTGAAAAGTTGACTTTTATAATAAATTTTAAGTTGCTGAAATTAATTTATATACGTCAGACGTATTACATCTGAATCATTCAATGAAAGATTTTAACTCGTTAAATAACGAATTAAATGGTTATAAAAATGAAATTTTTACATTTTCACGTCTGACATTATATTTGATTAAATTTCCTCTAAAAATAGGTCACAAAGGTAAATTCTACGAGCACGGCCACATTAAACGAAAAATGTTTTGGATTTTTCAAGGGGAAAAATTTAAATTTCCACGATCTCTCCGTACCACAAATGTATCGTTCATTTTGAATCGGTTCAGAGAATGCAATTTCTCGTTTTCTCCTGCGGAAATGAAAACGGGAAAATGTCATTTTACCGGAAGATTCAAAATGTTCTTTTTGTATACTTATATTACATTTATAAAATTTGAACGATAATTAAAAAAAAAAAAACAATATGATATTTTCAGAGTATATTTTCAGTACCCAATCTGGAGGATGCAATAAATTGGAGCTTTTGTAGAATTCAACTCGAAAAATTGCATTGTCGTCACAATAAAAGGGTTTAGGGTCGTGCTGTATTGTGAAAAAGGTGAACCAATAATCCAATAAATACTACAACGAAAACATAACAATGAGACCATGTGTGGTGTCTGACACAGGAGTTTTAGCTTTCAATGCTGTACCAGGAAAAGCAAAAAAGAGACGTAATTGAAAAGATATATTATATTTGTCGTTAAATAAAATTCAGAAATTATTATTAAAAAAAATGTGAACGACTCATTCTATTCATAAAAAAAGTAAAAAAAAAAAAAACATCTAATTATAGGACACAAACAGAAAAACGATTCAACAGCATACAATTCCAGATTTAGTTCTCGCACGATTTCAGCGCCTATTTTTCAGACCCGTACATAAATAATGTATCGTATGCGACGTGACGTTTTTCCTCCAGACGAAAATGTAATATAACACTTCTTCTTCTCGTGTGTGTTAGCAAAGATTGATCACGTGTTGACGTGTACTACCTCTGTGGCAATTTAGCTGGAGTGTTTCGTGTCTGCTAGGAGACCGTGTCGATTTATACGATGCCATTTGCCGACCGGCCCGGTTGCATTTGTCAAAAAATCGCAAAGTGTTCCATTTTGGGTGTATTCGTGCTTCGGTCTATTTGCGAGCGTTTGCCGATTTGAAAAATGTCGGATGGTGAGCGTTAGGAATATGGGATAGGTTTGTGGGAGGGTCGTGTCGCGTGGGATTTTATCTTTGATGGGAATAAGTTGTTTTGTGTAGGGATGCTGGATGAGAAACTGCAGAGGATAAATTGTGGAATGAATAAAAAAGAGGGTGTTTTTTATGAAACTAATCGATTATATAATATAAAAAAAGAAATATCAACGGTTAAATATATATGAAATTTATATAAACGATGAAATAATTTCATAAAAATGAAAATCTATGTAAAATGACGAAATATCGAAACAAAACGAATCCTTGAAAAAAAAAAAAAAAGTGAAAATTTTCCAATGCCAAATCCACAACACTAGATAGAGGATAAGTAGAGCAATTTCACACAGAGTTCACAATATAGCAATTGCACGTATTTTGAGCACATCACAGACGCTATCGTTCAACTCCTTCTGAATCGGGTGCAATTTCAAATATAGTTTACTACTTTGTAGAAATGTATAACGTTTAAGAAAAATATATATATTTGTTTCGCAAAAGTAACAGTTGAAGTTTATGTAAGTGATGATGAATGATGAGCTGTTTCGTATTTAATTTCAATACGTCTATCTGATATCAAATAACGTAAACGTAAAGAACTAAAAATAAACATTTGAACATATAAATTGTACAAGATTCCATATCTGATTCCGAAAATAAAATATTCGCAAAGAGAAATGTTTTTATATGCAGCGAGCGATGTAACAGTGCACGAGTTTCGAACACATCACGAATATTTTCGTTCAATTTCTACTGCATTTTACTAGGAATACATTCAAATAAAAATATCACAATTTTCACGATGATATTGATATATGTTTTAAAAATACATATTCAATAGTTAAACGTGTTTTTAACTTATTTTAAAAACGTAATAGAATATTCAAATTGAGTTACAATTAAATTCGAAATCTGCATTTTAAAATGAGACAATATTGTAGGTCATAGCTTGCATCTTCAAAGGAGGGTGAAAGAAGAGGGAGGCATTATAGTTTGGGGTCATCGCGGGGTCAACAAGACTCCCTTGCTTGCTTCGACACCTGGTATTTTTCAATAATCTATAGTATAAATAATTGTCGTAGTTTAATGATTGTAATAAATTACATATAAAAATTCGTCAATACATGACATTATTAACTTAAAAGGAATAAATAATATATTGTTTGTGGAAATGAGAAAAAGGAAAATATGACGGAAATATTTCGAAAATATCGTGCTACGAAAATCGGAAGCAAAATAATATTCAGTATTGACAAGTTGTCATTCACATCTTATCGAATCTTATTCTTAACACGTTCCAAATTATATAACTTGTTTACCTTAGATTAATAATTCACAGAAACACAACACAAATCAATTAAAAAACGTCACTGAAAAACGATAAACATCCTAAATTTAATTTCGAAAAATGTTCAATAGTGAAAATTTTAAAATTAAAGGCCCAACAAGTTGTTATTTACAATCCATTTCAACCGCACTTCAAATAATATTCAAACTCAATATAAACAAAAAAAAAATCAGAAAGTATTTAAAAATTATTGTCAACATTCAACATCATCGACATTACAGTGCATAAAAATTGTTTACACACCTACAACAAAACACAAACGATTCCACCGTACGAACACACCCTCGCTCGTTTCAAATTCCAACAACAAACATAAAACGACCGACTCTCCATCAACAAATCACCATCACCACTCAAACCCAACATCCACAGCACAGCCCCACAAAAGACCAACCGCCGAACTTCCCCCAACTAAAAACCCCCCGACCGCAAAAAACGCGAAGCCTAATGGTCAACAAGTTGTCCCGCGACCCTCGTCTTACTTGATAATCCATATAATTGCCATAGCCCATATGATTGCACGTGCAGGCGCACGTCTGAATGTGCTGCCTGAGCTCCAGCTCGACGTCCCACGGCGTCTCCATATTAATCACGGGGCTCACATGGCTGGGGGCCGGGGGCGGCGCGCCCGGGGCGCCGCCAGACAGCGCGGGGGCCCCGCACGGCGCGCGGCCCGCGGCACACTGGCGCGCGAGGGCCTCCGCCCCCCGGGGCCCCCGTGCGACGCAAGCGCAACGCAACCTCATATGGGGAGGAGGAGGCTCTTGAAGGGGGCTCGTGCGGAGCCCCCGAAGGTGGGATTCTCATTCATCCGATGAGATACACGTGAGTGTTTTTTAGTGGTGATTTTTGATTGAGGTGATTGGTTTTTTTTTTTTGTAGGGATGTATGGTGAGCGTTAGAGCGAGCGTGAATGCATTATTATACATTTTGAACGAAATGATATCTAGAATGTATCAATAGGTTTTTCCGATGTAGGTAGTCTTCGATTTATGACGGTTCGCTCTTACGATTAAAAAAATAATAATATAATTTTTTTTTTAAATTAAATGATAAATCTTAAGCGGATGTGAGAAATAAATATGTATGAATGTAGAGCCTTCACAAAACATTTATATTGAAAGAAATGACTGTTTTTTTAATTTAATTAATTAAGGAATACAAAAATTTTAAATGATGCACAGTGAAAGATTTTAATGTTATTTCTTTATTATTTCATCCCATATCCCCTATGTATAATAGCGGATATCTGTCTGTCTGTTGTGTGTGTATCACAATGACGCTCGCGACTTTAAAACGATCGACGGTCGTTTTTTCGAAATAAAAAACAGAATTAAAAGCCAGACCGGGATTCGAACCCGGGACCTCTCCTACGATAGTCGAAGAACGACACCACGACGCCAAA
>JAOXNN020000043.1:2822855-2841777 GCA_028571205.2 Hydropsyche betteni | reverse complement strand
CCCCGCCCCCCGCGCGGCGCCTCCGCCCCCGCCCGGCCCCCGGGCGAGAGCTGGAGAGCCGGAGACCCGCGAGCCGAACCGGCCAGACGCTCGCTACGGTGGGCGGATGGGGAGCATGAATGGAGCTTTGGTGGTCGTAGCAGCACGTTTCGTGACCTATGTTTTTTTTTTTTTTTTTAATTATTGAAGTTGGGCGAAATCGAAAGTGGTCGAAGCGCGGATGTGAGTGTGAATGTGGACTCACTATGGGGTGTGATCCCAAGATGGTTTATTTTAGTGTATAGTTCTTTAAGGTTTATTTGCTTTCTGTCAATGTTGTCGTATTTACGTATATTTCAAAATAAGGTTATTTCGATGTCGTTAAAAGTTTCAAAAATTTTCATTTATTATGAAACGAAGAACGAAAAGTAACTTTTAAGGAGTTAAAATATTATATTTAAATAGTTATAAGGTGAGCGATTATGTTTGCTTATTATATTAAATTTAGATGATTGATTTTTAAATTGATGATAAATAAAGATTTCAGAGTCTAAATTGAATGAATTTTTGTCATTAATTAAGTCACGTCGAATTTACTAGATTCCAATATCGTATATCGTTAGTAGAAGGGTGGATTTTTTAATATTATAATTCTAAACGAATATATATGAAATTATTTGGTCAAGAATGATTTTAACATCTTTTCAATAGTTGTCTTAATTTTATCATGTAAACAAACGTCAATTTGGATAATTATAATATATGATGACACATTATTTTAACCGATCACATAGATAATTAATTAATAAAACATATCAACTCTATTTTTCAACATATATTTTCATAATGAACTTAAATTTATTGTAAATACATAGTTAAATTAATTGTAAAATTTAATTATATCTATTTATGCAGGAATAATAAAATCTGCCATAATAGGTTGTTTAATCAATTTTTACACGTAACAAATTTAATATCATTATCGCATATGCGCAATAATAACGGACATCGAAAATCATATTATATTTCTCTTACACACATATCAACAATACCTACGCATAATAATGAATTCGTCGAATCGGCGATCCGAAATGAAAAGTTTTTAATGGGCGACTTTGCGCGTTTGACGCTTTGCGTTTGTTCACTTGTAAAAATCGAGGAACGTGTTCGAAATTTTCGACAAATAACAATCGTAACTTTCAGCGTAATACGTTTGACTTTGTGCGCTGCTGAAAAATGTCGGCGGAAAGTTACGTTTTCGAAAATCGCACATTTTTAAAGTCGATTCAATCCGATTGATTTTTATCGCGCGATAACACTATTTTGAGATTCGAAAATTTGATCGATAATTCAATTTAATGATTGAATCGAATTTTATTCTTAGTGCATAATTTTTTTGATATAAAAATTGAATTGTTATATTTTTCCACTACGCATATAACTAAGTAAACGTTGCAGGAAAAAGCGTAGATATTTGAGAGTGGAAAAATATTTGTTCTGTTGCGATACGCTGTTTGAAAAGATAAAATTTAGTTTCGATGCAATGTATAGTCTCCCCGGAATAATAGAATTTTTACATAGTCAACAAATTATTGTGTACGTACGCGTTCGTTTGTTTTAGGAAACTCCGCCGTTCCGTTCCGTTTCAATTTTTTTTAATACCCGAAAAATATTTTTTACCGTCATTTTATATACGAAACGAAGGAAAGAAAAATCATCACAAATGAGACCCAGAAGATGCCGAAGAAGTTCTAACACGCGCTGCCGAAATGAGCATCATTTTTTACGCTAACTGATTGTCGAATTAATAGCGCCACTTTTCTCTTTTATTAGAGTAGATAATCGAATTCTTGTTTGAATCGCTATGAAATGAAATCGTCATAATATAAAATAAAGGCTTTCTATGAAAACATAATCGAAGATTAATAATAGACCGATTAATTATATATTTTTTAAATTTATATATTTCGAAACAGTAGCAGTGTTTTTGATAAAAGGATTCGTACACAAAACGTTCGGATTTAAGCTGTTTTGTCGCAATCAATTGTTCAGTTCAAATTGTAGGGCGGATTGCACCTATGTCTGGCGCTAAATTACAATGTAACAATGTTAAGTTCTTGTTGAATTTCATACCTTGTAATCACGACCGTTCCAAAGCCCCACAAAGACTCGCCGAGTTGCCGCACCGACGGGCTTTTCTCGGTTTTTAGCACTGGTGTCCTTTCAACGGGAATAAGCCTCGGGGACTTTTTAATATATTGCGGCGGAATGCAATATTTTCAGCCCGGAGACAAAAGGGACGGATCTCGAAATAAATTAATTTCGGAAAAAGGGCAGAGAAAGTTCGAGTGTTTAATCTCCTTCCGATCCGAGTATGGTAACTGATCGGGCCTCGGCGAAAGTTTGGAAATAATTTGGCGAGTCGCTGTCAAGATGGTCAGATAGACTCGTTCGTTTTCTGCCCTATCAGATATCCATTTTTTACGTTCTGGTTCTGAAAATTTTCATCCAGCTCGTCGGTGAAGTTTAACATCGCGACTCGCGTTGGTGAGATAAGCCCTGACTCACAGGTATGTGGAAAATTGAAAGGGGTTTTCCGGAAAAGATTTTAGCCGTTCATTTGAAATTGCGTTTCATTGGTATTTGCAGCCTAAACACGTGAAAATTAATGTATTTCAATGGCGACTCTTCTAATGTTTGATGTGCGTTATTCCTGCTTTCGTTTTATCTTTTTTTTTCACAGAAATTTTATAGCACATTGAAATTAATTTCGATGGGAAACAATTTATTTTAATTAATAACTCTAATCTAATCTAATATATAATATTCTATTCTAATCTATACATATATAAAAATAGATGTTTGTATATATATATATATATTTGTTTGTTTGTTGCTGTTTCACTCCAACACCGTTCAACCAATCACTATGAAAATTGGTATGTATATGTATTTTTTGTGGAGAAGGTTTTTAGCATCATTAAAATAGGGTGATCATATTTCCTAGAACCCAAAACGGGATGGTACGCAAAAAATGTTCCCCCCACTTACATAAAACAATTTTTTTTTCGAGAAGGTTTTCGCATCATTAAAATAGGGTGACCATATTTTCCAGAACCCAAGACGGGTCGTAAAAAATGTTCCCCGCTATATATCGTTCGACCGATCACCATATAAAAAATTATTTGATTTAAAACGCTGAGTCCTGAGCAACGACGGATACTACTACTAGTTTAATATATATTATGTATTCTTATAAATAGTTTCAGTTATAAAATTTCCATATCGTATTTTTCTATTAAACTTATTCGAACATGAAACGCGAACGTATCAACATAGATCATCGAGCGCGCGGAAAAACTCGAACTCAAAGAGAAACGGCTTCTTCCAAAAATATTTTCATTCACAATTCGGAAAGCGAAACAAACACAAACATGACATGTTTTCGTATGCAAAAACGCGAAAAAATGAAAACTTGGCGAAATGGTATTAAACGTTCGGAAAAAAAACAACGGCAACCGTTTTAACCTCGACGAGCGAATTTTTCTTCGCGTATTATAACGAGGTCCCTTAATAAAATGAGTTTTCTCCCGACGGGGGCCCTTTTCCGCCCACTTTTCCATATTTTTTGTGTGCGTATACAGTTGGGTTATTATTTGCGATTCAAATTCGCGACGGTCGTAGGTCCAGGTCTGTTGTGTAAGTTATGCACGCATTTCCGCGCAGTTTGCGCGCGAAGAGCTTTCCTTTGGATAATTGAAAACGGTTTAATCCCACTTTCCCACTCTCCCGTTACGGATCCAGTGGCTTATTAGAGTCCCTCATGAAGGTCTACAGTATTTGTTTATCGTTGTGCTTTTGTGTTGGGTGGCGGACAGTGGCGGGTTCGTGGAAGGACATCTTGAGGAGTGACCTTTTTTAAATGATAAAATATTTTTTTAGGCTAATTGATTTTATGTAAAAAATTAATTATTTTGAATTATTGAATATAATTTAAGGTAAACTTGTAATTCTGTCGATGTAATTTGGATATTTTATAATTGCTCTCCAGCTCTATTGAAAATTTGTCTTGTCTCAAAGTGTATTCATAGAATCAAAACAGACGGATAATCAATCCGTCAAGTTCAAGGATCTTTCGAAGAAATTTTAAGGTAAATTTATGAATGTTTATATTTATCTTTTGATCTTTACGAATCATACTAATTTTTGATCAAAATATCATCATAAGGATTGTTTTTACTAAAATAATTTTTTATTGCTTTTGTCAAAAAAAAAATGGATTAAGAAGAAAATAAATTTACGTATACGAATTCCTAGCATAATTTACATGTTATTCAAAATAAAAGCATACACTCAAGTTAAATATATTATTTAAACTGTATTTTGTTTGATGATTTCTAAATATCTTTCTAGTGACTATATCATCACAAAATGTTTAACTTGATCTCATTCAACAAAATTAAACCATTGTATTTATGTAAAAAATGATCCAATTTCTTATTAATCTTATCTTTCAGAACCGAATCCTCCTCTGCACTTTTATCTGTATGAATCGGTATGCCATTACGCAGCAGCCGTTAATTATACGATGCTGCAAAGTGTTAAAAACATACACATCACCATGCCGAAATAATAATAAATACGATTGTGCGCAAGGTCGACGTTGAATTATTAAAAGGCGACCGCTCGAATCGTCGTTCATAATTCATAAATTTTTGAAATTGGATGGTCACTTTTATCGGACACCGGAGCGAGGCAGTTTCGGTCAAATTGAAATTTCATGGTGGCTAGATGGTGTTTTCGATTTTTTCATCGTTAATGGATTATCTAATATGAAAAGCCTGTTTTGGTGCGTTGTTACCCGATTAATCATTGATGTAGGTAAAGCGAAAAGATTATGCGCATGCTAGTTTGGTTTGGTTTAGTTTTGTTATAAATAAACACTATTTTCATAATTTAGGTATCGTGTGTTTTATGTGTGAAAAACTTAAATGAATAATTGAAAATGATAAATCAATTTAAACGAATTTTTGTACGAAAGCAATTATTGAAATGAATAGCGTAATTTTAGCACGATAAAATCTAGCAAATTCAAAGCATACGCCGGCGCTTTCATATCTCGTTACATTTATATATATGAGGGTTACAGACTCAAAATTCACATTCTTAATCTTTCGATATTTGCGAAATTTTGGATAATTTATAATAAGACATTTTCGTTACTGTAAGATTTTTTGTGAAAAGTTAATTACAAAGATCTGAATACTAAAACTTTTCATTGTCTATTTACTGATTGATTATGTATCACTTAACTACAGTCATCGATGAGAACCGACCATCATTAAATAAAAACCGATATAGAATTCTTCAATATTGTTATCAATCAAATCGATCGAATTTAACTTGACAAAACCTGTCACCTTCAAAAATTAATTTAACTATTCTATCGAGTCATTTTTCGTATCCGATTTCTCCCGCCGACTCAGATTGCGAGTTTCGATCCCGTATCCCTTTTCTACAATAATACCACGTATTATATACGTACGCATTGTGTAGCTGTTATGAAATGGGTTGTATCATTCAATTAACTCTCAATTTTACACAGAATATCCATTTTCTAGGGGCGGATTGTACGTAAGACACAAGCGAGAGCGCCGTTATGGAAACAAGCAGGGGCGCTGCGCTCATTCGACTGTCAGACAAATTGAGAAACGAAAAAAATCTAATAAGGGTAGCGAGTGCTGACATCAAAATTTACAACCCCTTCCCACTTCAATGCATAAATTAAGGAATGATTTTGAGGCGCATTACAAGCGCGTAAATACATTTTTCCGAATAAAGCTCTGTAAAACGCGTGGAAAACAAAATGGGATTTATATATTTTTTTGTTTGAATATTTTATTTAGAAAATTCGTTTAAATTCAAATTTAATCTTGTTTGGTGGTTAGCATTTATTAATTTTGACTTCTAAACATTCTATGAAATCTGGAAGAAAAATTCGGTTGAGTATATCTGGAAAATATGTTTTCGAATGCGGCATAATCGAATTCGAAACACTCAAAATGACTTTACATAAATTAAAATATATAAATCTTGAAAATATAAGAATTAAAATAAAATGGTTTCGATTACAAACATACTGTATCAAGCATTCGAAACGCGCCCACAATGATGCCCGACACGGACACGTATACCAGAAAAGAAAATATATATTTTTCCCGTGTTGATAAAGGGGTTACGCCGCGAAAATCGCTAAGAAGATTACGTGTCCCTTTTTTGAATTTCCCTCAGGCAAATATTTTCCGATGCGATATTGTTGTCAGATGTATTTTTAAGGGGCTCCGCCCCCCCTGAAGGATTTGGCGCCGAACGAAAGAAAAACAGACCACCATGTGGGTCCCCGTCTGCAAAATGAACCATCGACGTAACCTCAACAATCTGTTCTTATTTAGTTTTGATTATGGAATTCTAAAGGTAAATCGCTTTTTAAAATTAGTTTTATGTCATATTTGGCAGATGATTCTTTTTCGAACATGATCACTAAATATAATAATATGTTATTGTATATGGTAATTTTGCAATATTGGATGTATTCAATATGGGTACGATGATAATATTTATTGAATTTGATTTCGGTTTTTCCTGAATGCTTATTATTGATTTATGTAAATAATATTTCAAAACTATTGAATTGAAAGGGCTGCATAACGATTGCATCGAATCGTCTGTTACAAGAAATGGGATGCTCCAGATAGAACCGTAATCGGTTCACATTGTGGTATTTGCATTAATGGATTTTACGATTCGAAGTCAGATCGTATGACTGTATTAGCATAAAAAAATCTCTTGTGGTGAATTTGTATAGTTAGTTGTATATTATTATATATAATAGTATTTAAGATAGATTTGCTTAAAAATATAATATATTCTGTGGGAGTAAAATATGTATAAATTTTTCTAAATTGAATGATAAAAAAGTATGAAGAAGCGGAGTTTTTTCAAGGTTTTTCGGTTCAAAGTTAATGATCAAATTAAATATTCAAATTTTGAGCGATTCGATTTACATATTTCAAGATTGAAAATCATTTTTTTCCCTTGCAAACTATTAAATCAAACTTCATAACTGATGAAATTTGTGACATACATAATACATCGCCGAGTAACTCTGAAAAAATTTTCATCAAAAAAAAAAATTACAGCATCAAAAAATCATTAAAACCCAAAGCGACGAAAACGAAAAACAAAACCCGTCCCCGCAATCCAGACAATACTTTTCCCCGCCGAAATTTAAAACAATGCGTCCGCGAAGTTGCAAAGCGGAACGCCGCAATAATGAAAATTAAATTGTACACACTTCGGGACAACCGTGATGAATTGAAGCCTTGATTTAGGAAATTTCTTGAGATTTCCACCACCGAAACCGCACTGGCGAAATTCGTGAATTCGGCAAGAAAGTTGGCGTCGACGACCGACCGCCGAGCGTCGGATCCAACGAGCCGGCAAACTTCATTAGTTGCGAAATAAGTTCGCACATTGTCGTTTCTTCGCGTAATCTCGAAGCGAAATGCTGCTGGATTGCCACTTCGTCTCTGTGTTTTAATATATAATTTGTCCGGTGGATGGATTCCTTTTTTTGTTTGAGTCGGAGTGGTTTGTTTGGTTGAAGATGTGGTGTTTGTTGGTTTGGGAACGTGTTTGAGTTGTGTGTTTTTTGTATTGGTTTGAATGGAAATTTTCATTTTGATCTTTGTAAATAAGGTCGTATACGTAAACTTTAGTTGAAATGATTCAAACATTGTTTTTTCGATCATTTCGATCCAAATTTTTTTTTCATAAGATTCTTTAGTAATTTATTAATTTTTGTATGATGTTTAAATAATTTATTTCATATAAAAATAAATGATGCATAAATGATTAAGTTAATAAATTATTTATTATAAGTGGAATATGATATAATATTATATATACATTTTTTTAATATAATATAATTGATTCAATATATTGTAATCATTTGTTACGATTATATAAAAAAAAAATGATATTTTTCGAATATTCCAATATGGAAGTTCATATTATTGAAATAAGGCATACATTTTGCAGATCAACGAAACGCATTAGTTGCATATTTCCGAGATTTACGACCACCACCGTTATTATCGGAACGATAAATCCAAAAAGTTTTCGAATGACTTAAAAAGTGGCAGTTAGCGTCCCACCGAACAAAAATATGGATTCTTCGGATGAAGTTGGCCGTCGAAATGGATTTATGTCCGGATCGAGACCTCGTCATTCAAATGCCCTTTTTTCAGAACCAAAAATGAAAATATCCCTCGAGATATCTCGTCGCGTATGAATCGACGATGCATAAATATCAGCGGATTATTATTTGATGCGACATTCTTTTCATAGAGTGGGTGTGACTTATGAGAGTTTTTAATAAAATTTGAAAATTTTCAACATATTATTATCGTTATAAAATTTTCCATGGAAAATCTCGCGATTTGATCAACGAATATATAACTTGCGCCGTCCCAGCCGTCCAACTTTCAAAGCCGACCTTTCAAATTGATTATCATCATATAATATTTCTTGTTTACCGTGAAAGTGTTTAACCATAAACCGCTCGGTGGGCTTTCGGTGCAACTTTTCAGGGTTTCGTTGCAAAGTCGGCGGCTATCGCGGCTCAAAAGCTCGTTCCCGTAAACGTACGGAGGGCGAAAAGTGGCTCAGGAAATGTTTATCGCACGTTATCCATGAAATTCTATTCGGCTTCTGTATACAAGCTCGTATTTCAAATTTTAAAAGCATCGAAACTGTGATGCATGCTCTGCGGCGTACGTGGAGCGGTGCGATGCTCAAATACTCGGTAATGGTGTATTTATATCTATGTAAAGTGCATCATCGGATTGGAATTTATGATGTTTTATTATGTGAGCAATATAAATCGATCTGTGATCGCTTTTTGGTTTGAGTAAGAGTTTCTTCAACATTCAATAAAAATACCTCTTTCTATTCTTCTTATAAATTAAATATCATTTTCACAAAGCTCGATTTCAATCTCCTCAAAGGAGTTTACATTTTCTCAAAGTACTGAATGGACTTGCAGTGCATTATTCAAACTGAGATCGATAGATTCCATTACATTAAAAAAAAGACATATACACCCACACAAAAACGATCTTTTTCCATCAAATGAAACCGCGACGACGAATTAAAAATTCCGATATACCGAAATCACTTTGGCCACAGTGCGACGCGCCATTTGCCGTTGAATATCCATCTTTCGAAACAGAAACATCTGGCGCATCTTCCTACAACATAATAGATGTACCACTTTCGCGTTCTTTCTTTTTTTATCACGAGCTAGTTCTCCTCACCGCCATGTTGTACGTATAATATAAAGTTCGCGAAGTTTTTACGTCTGCGTAAAAGCTCCATGCCTCGACGGTGTGTGGGTGTGCGTTCGTGTTCTCGTTTATGAAAATTCATTTCGCTGACAGATAATTGCTGTTATGCTCTGCTATCTGAACTGGGTGAAGTGTGAGCTCGTCAATCACGCGTCTAGTTTGGTTAAACGATGTTTGATTTATTGCTGAGCATAGTTTGAAGTTCGGAACGGTATTTTGTTGCGATAGGCGTCTTGTGTTAGATGAGGGGTGATTTAACTTTTTGTATGTTTGGGATAAAAATGATAACTGAAATGTTGATTTTTGTTTTTGATTTTAATTTTAATTTAAAAAACACTGTTAAGATATTTATAAGTTATAATGAATTTAAAAAGTTGCGAAAATTCAAAATAAACGTATCCGAAAACAAATCTAATACACAAAACAGAAAAAAATATATGAGTGATTTTGAAATTTTTTTTATGAATATGATAAAAAAGTTTAATATTTCGAAATTTAATCACGTTTATTAAAAGTTACATTTACTTCAACGGTTGCAAAAATTTCTAATTTATATTAAATTAATAATTTTTTCAACCATTTTATTCCTTTAATATTTTTCAAATCCATAAAGATGGGCACACGAAACCGAAAACGTTTCCATTTACTTTTTTCATTTTCCCATAACACACTCTCCATAAACACATCCCTTTCAAATTTTCTCACAACAAACAATCCATCGACCAATCGAAAACGGAATAAAAACAAATAAACACACCGAAAAACGCCATAACGCCCCGCGACACGTTTATTATGCGCGAGAGTGAAATCGCGCGAAAATTGCCAAGCCGAAAACCGTCCGACCCTCTCCCGAAACCCCCCAACCCCACTCTAAAGCACCCCCGATTTCTCCTCGAAAGCCTCCGTTTGCTCGGCTCTCGTCAACCGCTCCTGTCCCATCACAGCCACTTCGCCGTCGACGTTTAATTAGGTTGGAATGCAATATGATTACGCCTCGGTGTCTGATGCTCAAAAAAGCCACCCGATTAAATATCGTTTAAGGGTTAATTGGTGGTAATCTGCTTTTGGGGCGTCAGTGGGATGGATCCTAATTGATACATTTTTCATTTTAATAAGGGATACTTGATGGGGTTGCGTTTGATGTGGCCGCAGATTCAATACTGCGTTTCATTATTTTGTATCAGATTTTGTTTGTGTTTCAAAAATATTTTTATAAATATATATTTATATATCATCTGATTTGGATTTTTGTTTGTGAAATAATGTTATTGTGTTCTTTTTTTTTAAATGAAAAAACAATGTTTCCTGTCAAATTATGGAATATATTTTTGTAGGTCTATTGTTGGGTGACTTAATATAAACAATGTACTATATACATAAAACCGCAATTTTATACGAAACACTTAGTCTAAATAAGGTAGATTACACGTCGACGCAATTTTCCATCCGTTCAATCAATCCGCACATAAATAATACAAGGCCCCCGAGCAACACCTTCATATTTTATTCATATGCATTTTGTGTGCGGTTGCGATTCCCGCTCTCCATTTCAAACACGAACACCTCTCACTTATTTATTAACCCATTGGCGTAATTGAAGCAGCACGTACACGGAAAGAGATATAAAAAAAAATCCCAGCATAAAAAGCGAAGATCCAGACGGTGGAACGAGCGATCGAGATTTAACAATTCCAACGCCCGTAAAAAACTGGCCATAATCAGTGGGCGGCGGGAAAACGCTGGTAAGCAGCACACGTAGGGCCATATCTCTGCCCTTCTCCTCCGAGGGACAATCTCATTTGGTGAGTGACCTGGACACGGTGGAGAGGCTTCCGGGTCCCCACACCATGGATGGGCCGGACCTCGGCCAATAACATTATCGTAAAAACGGGCGACGCACGACTTGCGGCCGTCGCTGATTTCGCGCCGTATCGAAAATAAAAAAGGAAAATAAGGGATGGAAACGGAAAAAATAGAAGGGGGACATAAAACAAACTATACGCGCGTGACCCGGAGGCTTTTCGTCGATAAAAAAAGCGTGTCCGATTTCCGTGCGGGTGGATGGACACTCGCGCGGTTAGTTTCAATTCGGATGTGTCGTTTGTCAGCGCACACCGATTTTCGGCATGAACGGGTGATTTCAATTTTATGTTAATAATAATCGATTTTTTTGTAAATTGTTGTTTTGTTCGGAAAGTGTAGTGTAAAGATTCAGATCTTAGGATTTCGGACGGAAATTCGATTTTAAAGATATGAGGTTTGCTATAGAGATGACAATAATGTAATAATGCGAATGAGAAATATCAAGATTCTTGTGTTACTGATACAGGGACTTCGATCGTAGAATTTCATGACAGAATTTATCCAGTTTTTTTCAATTTACTATAATTTTTAAAAAACTGTAATTCGGTATTTTTTTACTGGTTACCGCCAAATTAAATTTTGTAAAAAAATTTGAAAAAAATCAAAAATATTTTCCATAAAAAAATCAAACACCTTTTTTGACATTTTGTAAGTAATTTCCAAAAAACCCTAACATTTTTCAAAATTATTCGAAATATTTTTTTTACTGGTAAATAATTAAAAATTTACCGGTAAATTACCAAATTGCAAAAAAAAAATATCAGCATTTTGTTACCATTTAGTTCTGGTGAACCGCGGCATGGAAAAGGTCAAGAACCACTGCGGTAAACAGGCATATTTTGCAAGCAATTTTCAAATTCATATAAAATGTATTAGTTTAATTATTATGAACTTATTAAATCATTATAACCGATAAATTAAAATTCATCATAATCATATAATAGACTCATATTCCAATAAAAGTATTTAAAAACCAAACTTACTCAACTTTCAAAAAAAAAAATCACCGCACATACATCAACCACGATTTTGACACCGCGGCTCCTCCACAATACGCGAATCGAACCCGACTCCCGCTTTCACGTACTTGGTTAAAAAAAATAAATAAAAAAATAATGAAAAAAGCAAAATTCCAACCGCAGATTATACGCAAAAATATATCGAAACGGTCCGGTAATGTTGTTAGTTCACAATGGCGTTTCCCTTTGGCACGTTGCGTCGGCCGTGAGATGCTTTATTATGGGCCCTGGCAGTATATCAAAACGTATGATTAATGTATCCGATATCTGCACACGCCGCCCACATCCCGCCCACCGCCCACCACCCACTTTCGTATCCGCACATTTGCGAGCCGCGCTTCGGGGGTGTGTGTGTGTGCGTGTGTCGGGGTGGTTTTTTGGTTCTCGGGATTCGGAATCGGGTCGAGGATCTGGATCGATTGAGAAATGGTAATGAAAATTTGATTGTATTAATCGTGTTTTGATTTTTGATTCATTGCATGTGGAGGATTGGAAAATTATGGCGATCGAGTCGGGTGTTATGTTTTGTGTGATTATAATTTTGAATGTATGGAATGATGTATAAATGCTACTGTGAAAATCGGAATATGTACAGTTTGTGCGCTTAAAATTTAACGTTTTAAACTTCAAATTGAACTATAGAAAAGTAATATTAATCGGGGGTTTGGAACGGAGTAGAAGCAGGAGCATGGAGCAGGTAGAGTAACGGGTTTTTACTCGGAGTCAGAGCACGAAAATTTGTATTACTTCGCTGCTCCAATTATAAATATAAAATTTGAAAAAATTAATTTTTTTTATCGTTATCATAGTTATCATAGTAACGAAAAACGTTATCATAGTAATCAATGAAATTCATTACTATGAATTCTTATTAGTTTGTTTGAATATAAAGTGTAAAAACTGTATCAATTCACCAGTAAATGGTCATATCTATGAAATGGTTTTTAAAAGCCAAAATGAAAATATCAATAAGCTTTTTTCAAATTACAACTAAAGAATTATATAAATACAATACCATTCCAATATCTGCGATATTGATTAACAGAAAAACAGAAACCATAATTCGCAAGTATGAAAACGGAAGCTGTGACTTTCGTGCGTTTAGTTATTGTCTCGGTGGAATGTATCGGTATTCGATGTTGGAGAATCTCCTCGTACGGTTTCTTGCCTCCTCTCACCAGATGAGTATTTCTTCTTCTGTTCGGGATATGTCAAGTAAACAAAGCAATTTCTAGTTAGTGACATGTTCGCTGCGGTCCCCGATGGCTACGGATGTGTTTGGACTCGGTTTAATCTCGAAATCTATCGTATAAGTGGATGTGCGGTTATAGGCCACAAACGCTGGAATCTTGGCTTATGTGAAATACAACGATGAAAAATAAACAGTTCTCCTAGTTAATTGTGTAAATAAAGCGATCGTCATATTAATTTTTTTTTTGGAAAAAATATTATTTGACTTTCTCGTTGGAAACGTAAATTTCAGAGTTTGAAGAAAATTCATAAGAAAAATTCAAGTGAAACTAAAGTTTCTTCAAGTTTGTAAATACAGATTACACAACGTTGAATATGATTAATGATAATATAGTTTGCAACAATTTGTATAAATGTGACTTTATTATTAATTCTGTAATTGAGATTATATAAAAAATTATCACAACTCCATAAAAACGCACTTAAATTTTCAAACAATCAAATTCTTAATAGGTATTGGCTTATTTTCGATTTTTCATAATTCTTTCGGAGTTCGCGCCTTGGTCGCCGTGGTGAACTTTTTCCGCAGTCGTGGATGAATATTTAATACGCGACACGGTCAAGATAAGGCCACAAAATGCGATAAGCTACATAAAAAGAGATCTATGGTTACAGCTTAAATAATGGGCTTGCAGTAAACCCTTGTCTAGCCATTAGTTTCTAGAATCTCTCGAATTATAAAAGTGAAACTTTCGCTCAATTACAAGAGCGAAAATTCGATTTTAAATGTTATACGAATTTTTTGAACTATTATCATTATTACATTTATAATCAGAGTTAGTTATAGATTATTAATATATTGTATCTTTTTACATTATTTATGGAATACACTTAAAAGCGAAGTAAATTTAATTAACGAAAATGAATCATTATTTACGACGGTATTAAAATTAAATGCAATATAATTTACGCGTTAAGACAAAATATTACTTTTGAGAATTACTGATTGTTTGAACCTCTATAGAAATTCTCTCAGCCTTTTTATACATCTATTTTTCATAAAATTTAATCTAAAATATTATGATCCGTATGTATATTTATTTGATAGTTTAAAATATTAATTTTCAGATCTACTTATTAAAAAGATACAATAGACAAAATTCTACAATGTATCTACAAATTGGATAATTCTAGTTTATCCTAATAACATCAGATTTCATCTATACTAATCAAAAAAGTTCATAAGAAACATCTTAACCAAAACCAGCAGCACTGGGCCGGCCTAGTTCATTCCCAACAACACTAGGCCCCACCAACATTCCTCGAACAACTTCAAAAACCAACCCCACCCAAAATCAGACCCCGACAAAGCGCAAACCAACTTACACACTCGAAAACGCCACACCACACAACCCCACCACCCACACCCACCCCTCGGGAGCGAACAAAGCCGTATTTACACAGAGTGTAAAACGCGTCGAATCTCGTTATGCGACGAAATTGCCCGAATCGCATTCGAAATCGAAATGTCGAAAAGGCGGCAAATTAGCGGAGGCAGGTGCTCCTTGTTTGATCGCTCGAATAAAACATTCGGTCGCGGCTGAGAAAATACACAGAGGGGAGGCTTCCTTATCATAACATCCCTTGACATTTATATTGCTTTTTCAATTTCGACGCCGTCGGTGACGTTTGTTCGCGAGGATTTTTGCGAGAATCAATATTGGCGGCGGTGTGTTTCGGCGTGTTTTATTGTAATGCGGTGGTCGGGTGGTTTTCGGTTTTGTGGATTTGCAAAGATTTTTATGCTTGGGGCTTTGTGGATAGTTTGGTTTTAATTGGACGCTTTATGATTGTTTTATGACGTGTTTGCGATTCGTTAGCTTTTGATGCGTGCGCGGAAATAAAACGCAAAATAAAATACATGAATATTCAAAAATCCATTTGTAACTGTTTATAGAATTTTAAAAAATCTGTGAAATCTCATTCAAAATATGCATAGAAAAATAACAAATTTGCATTATTCACCCCACTATTCATCAAAGTTAAATTGCATCGTAAAAAAAGATTTAATTCGACGCCTTTCTAAAGTTGGTTACAACTTTTTTAGAGGATCCCTACAAAATATATTATAATATTTCCTAACTAAGTATAACCATGTTTTAATTTATGATATTGTAAGCTCGAGAGAGGGGAGAATTTAAACCTGCGGACCGGTCGACTGCGAAAAGCCAACGCAAAAAGCCCTAATACACGAATACCCAACCTTTTCAAGAACCCTCAAATTTTCATGATTTTTAAAACAGCTTGTATTCAATAAATGTAATAATTAAACCGTTATATTTATTAGACGCTCTATCCTTAAAATGATGGACTGGCTTCATTGGATTTTAAAAATAACAAACATATGCCATTATTCTTGAAAAAAATAACAATTTAGTTATTTATACTATAAGCATTATATATATAACGTCAACTTAAAAAAAAATCATTCTATTTTCATCATTTTTAAAAATTCAATATATGAAATCATTCTTTGAATAAGTATCAGATTAATTTTAATCGTTCATGTCCATTTACTGATCTCAAGAATTGACACTTATCCTCTTTGATACATAAGATTACCATTGATTTCACTAAAATTCAATAGAAAATCAGGAAAAATTCCCATGGGATAGCACCACCGATTGGGTAACCCTCATCCCGACGCGATTAACACCGGTACGAACTTTTGTTTAATTCTCCATAATGGAATACGGAAACGGGGCGTTCCACTTAAGGGCGAATTTTGCACGGACAGGGTGTGTGGTGTGGGCAGCTTGCAACGTTAATTATGGGGAACGACCCGCCGAGCGGAACCCTTGTGCCTCTCCAATATTTGTTCGAGTCGTTTTAATCTTATGCGAGGTCGTTAAAAAAAATTAGAATGTGCCTCTGAAAAGTGTGTGCCTAGAGTGTGTTTTGTGTGTTTAGGTTTCATAAAATGGGAAAATTTTAAATTTTATTTTTGAAATTAAGTTGTTTAGAGTTTATGGTAGGAAATTTTTTTAATATTTCGAAGATTAAACATCATAATTAAATTTGATGAAATTGAAATTTCACATCTGTAAATAACTTTCTGGATAATTTATATATAATAAATGTTTTTATTTATAGTAAAAATATATGTATGTATTAAATTTCTATACTCATCTTCGAAACATTGAAGAAAAAAATTTCAAATAATATATTCTAGAATATAAAAGAATACATTTCAAATATCACCACGAACGAAATTTCACTCCGATAATACTTTATCTGCGTTATAAATATGAGATGAGATAATAACAATAGGAAATATTTTCTTCGCGAAGATAAAAATGATCATCAATATGAATGAGACGGTATTGTGGAGGTGCGTCGGAAGGAATATCGATGCACCCGTTGCGATCTTTATTTCGATTTTATTTTCGTAGAAATAAAAATTTATTTTCACCCGAAATGCCATAGAATAATGGGTATTGAATGTGCGATCGTAATAAATCAATCTTAGGATGGGGTAAGGTGTATCGTGTTTATCTTTGTTCCGGCATTATCCCTAAATAAATATTTAGACGCTTCCTTCAGTATAGAATTTGAGAGATTTGTAGACATTGTATTTAATAATCGTATTAATTTCGAATACAAACTCGACGTTCAAGAGTATTCAAAACTAATAGTGATTTGATAACCGGAGAAAAGGGGATGATGTATTTGTTGAGCTAAGAAAGGTCTTTCTCTTAACCTTATCGAACTTCTGATTGAAATTGAAATATTTTTTAGCTTCATTCTAGTTATAAAGATATAAAATTATGTTTTTAAACCAACGGGAAGTTTATTAGGAACATTAAACATCGAGAATATTAAGCGGATCAACTAAATCACATTTAAAAACCTCCTAAACGAACCCGAACCACGTTTGAAACGTCACGAGTTAATGAAAATTAACGACGACAAAAAGTGACCATTTAAAAAAAACATCTCATCAGATTACTGAACATTTATAGCACGATTTTATTATTTTATCCCCTTATTATTTTAACAAAACTTTTCTATATCAACAATATAATTCACAAAAAGTAAACTATATAAAAAAAATAATCAAACATCAGCAAAACATACATTATACGACCAATACGTAGCTTAATTCCAACCATGAAAAACGTCGAATATCCTTTAGAAAAAAACCATAAAAAAGGTCCAGATTATGTTAATAAGGTCCGGACCACAACCGTGTTTACACAGGGTCGAAGCCACGAAAAAGGGCCTTCGAAGGTTTTGTTTGCGCGCGCATTGTGACGGCCATCAATCACGCACTGCTGCCCTCGACGTCTTGGTAGATTCGTACAGCCGAACGAGAGGGAAAAGCGTTTGATTTATTTTCCAACAGTGGTATGAGGATGATGTAGAAGCCTCTACAAGGGAAAAGTGTGGAATGGCGCTCGGAAAAACCGCGGAAAATCGCCCCAAGGTTCAAAGTCAGCGTCGTAATAATTCCGCGGCACGTGGCCTGTTTTGGGTTCGAATGCGTAAATGCCGATGGGAATGGTATATGTTAGGTATTCGGTATATTAAAAAAAAAACCAAAAAAAGGTTTAAATTTAATAATAAAATATTATATATCGAGAATTGAGAAATAGTTCCGGAAATCGATAATCATTTCCGCCGACGTAGTTTCGGTAATAACCGCCAGTTAAACGGACACATCGCGGAATAATTCGAGTTCCACCGACTGACCATTTCTAACTCGTTTGCCCATTAGGATGGGTAGTATTTAGCTTTCGAGAGCAGAACGTTTTGACTTTGGCGTGTTTTAATCGAGTTCCAACCGAGAGTCGTGGGCGAATCCGTCACATCTCAAAGTTAAATGTTAAACGTCATTAAACTGTTTCGTCAATAAATTATTAACACTTCGGAGGTTAGATATGAACGAAATTTAGATTTTCGATATTATAATAGTTTTTTTTTAATGCGAGAAATTAAAAAAATAACTAATATTTTAATGAATATCCCCTATATATAATCGCGGATATCTGTGTGTGTCTGTCTGTATGTCCGTCTGTCTGTCTGTTTGACCGTCTGTCGTCTGTGTCGATGACGCTCACGACTTTAAAGCGGCGCGTCGATCCCTTATATATAATTCTTCGTGCGAATATGGTCTTTGTGCGTATACACTTAACGTCTATAATATCATGCTCATAAACGGGTCTCTATTGACTTATGCAATACGTCGATCACTACGCAGTGGAAAAAATATTTGAATCCCCTATATACATGTATGTAATCACCGATGACAGATGCCTGTGTCAATAACAAATGAACTGGTTTTATTTATTAAATATTAAATATATTCAAATCGAGTACGGGCATGGGGTAGCCTATATGTCACAAAAAAATAACAAATGAACTATTTTGATTTTATTAATTAAATATTAAATATTCAAATCG
>JAOXNN020000043.1:2807241-2822755 GCA_028571205.2 Hydropsyche betteni | reverse complement strand
GTTAGAACATCGTATTCCCAGTGCTCTACAATATTTTCGACGTTACCGTATTTTGTTTCCGTTCACCCGAACAACTGACCTTTCGCCGCATGGCTCTCAGCTACTTGCGGTCAAAAGCCACACATTTTATAAAATAGATTTTGACATTCGTGTTCTCGAAAACAAACCGAAAAAATGTCCACGCTTAAAGTAAACAGGGGATAATCGTTGCCTTTTGTTGCACGCCAAAGGATCTTTGTCTTTTCGCACGTCCCGTGGGAATTTGGGATTGTTCTGTCGAATTTTCAAAGAACAATGTGCGTTTTTGTATGTGTAAATAATGAGCTTTCAAATGTGGCTTGTTTTCGCTTTCTTGTGTGGTTTTATGTAAAAAAAAAAATAAAAAAAATTGTAAGTCATCTGATTGTGAGATCCATTCAATAAATTTGATCAATCAAAACTTTCGATTGCCGAAAATACGATTTATTTTCACAATAAAAATCGATCAAAAATTAAAATTCACATCATAAATCAAACTTTTTCAAAAACACCATAAATCTTGGATATATACAAAGGGGAAAGGAACATTTCGATTATTCACGGCTTACTAGTCATCGGGCAAAGATTGCCGACGATTCTTCTAATTATTCCCAGCTAGAAGAAAAAAATTATATAATTTTTTAAATGTTAACTGGTTAAAACCTTATCTAATCGCGTTTAACTCGTATCTTTATCCAAAAAGTCACTGAACAAACCGAGGGTGAAACTTGGGAATATCATCGTAAATAAATCAAACGTGTCTTTTCCCCGAAGAACTCGATTCGTTTCAAAATCAGATACAAACGAATTATAATACATTATTATTATATTCTGTTTGTTTGTTTGTTATTGTTGTTGTAACGTGTCAACATTTTAGAAGGCATTGTTTAAATATTAATACGTTATAATAATGTTTGTTGTGGCGATACCAAATTTCCAATTTATGTACAGAACCGTCTTCGAAAGTGTTTGTATGTTTTATAATTCATGTTTTCGTAACAATGTTTCAATTGTCATTTGCTCCTTATAATTTAATAATTTAATTGTAATTTTTTAATCAAATATTTTCAATAAATTAGTTATTGCATCCATTCTGTATTGTGTTTTGATGTAATTGAAATTTTACAACAAAGTTATAAATCAATATAATGACGTCCTACAATGGAGTAAAAACATGATTAACCCTTTGAGTGGGAATCAAAATACCTCCTGTATCCTAAATATCTCTAAATGACTAATTGCAAATGTCTCCAGGGAGTGGGTTATTTTATAGAAACCACCCCTGTAAGTCAAATATCCCTCATAAAATCCACCCTCTCTTAATTTGAGTTCTACAAACATTTTTAATCCGCATCAAAACCAATATGAATTTTCTTCTACTCTCAAGAAAAAATTATTTTATAGTTTTTATCCCTCTAACTAGTCCTTTATCGTTGTTTGAATAATGTTTAACATGGTAATGAAAAGAACAGAAATAATTTAAAAAATGACTAATTATAACTTCTACCAAAAATGTAATATCCCCTATATATAATAGCGGATTTCTGTGTGTGTGTGTGTGTGTGTGTGTGTGTGTGTGTGTGTCTGTTCGATGACGCTCCCGACTTTTTCGCGAATATGGTCTTTATATGCGTATACAGTTAGCGTCTATAATATGATGCTCATTATCTACTAACTACTGGCTTTGCCTATATGTCACAAACACATATAACAAATGAACTGTTTTGATTTTATTAATTAAATATTAAATATTCAAATCGGGTACACATTTCGGGTTCACACAATTGGGTTTTCACATTTTATCGTTTTTCGTTTCTTAACAAATCCACAGCCGATGTTATTAGCATCGGGCCTATATACTAGTAATAAATAATACGAAAAATGACGCGTTGGGATTATTCTCGATAAAAAAAATATTAAACGTGAACTCAATTAAACTTATTTGATCGTGCTTGCGTCGAGAGGTGGCCTTTTAATTTGCAAATAACCACCTCTCGTCTCATCTAAACGTGCAAAGAAAATTATGTCGAGGAAATAAATTAGGTGAAATGTAGCCGAGAAAATTTAAATTGCTCATGAGTAATGGCCGTATATGAATGACAAGAGTACGTTTCAGCCATCTGATGAGTTCAACTTGTTTCATCGTATAAAATTTATTACACAGCTGCAATTGAGTTCAGAATGTTTTAATTAAGCTATTCAAAGTATAAAAATAACAAATTTAAATTTTATAATTTGTAAGTTTGTATATTGTTTTTTTTTCGTTTTATTATTTTTTTCGGTTAAACTATTTTTAAGTTATCGATTGAACCTTTTTGCTCAACAGGTTTTTTTATGTGGAAAAAATTATTAAAAAAAGTGAAATCTTATGCACACACACGTGTATATTTTTTTTTTGAGAAAGTATCTCGGTAAACTTACACTAACAACATATTACGAAATTTTTCACATTTCCATACTCAAATAAAATCTCTTGAAAAAAAAAAAACATCAAGCAAAATTATAATGACATGAATGTCAAACAAGTACAGATTTCGTCCTTGTTATCTTTGTTAACTCAGTGTGCAAAGTATGTTCATAAAAAAATGCAATATTTATCATTTGTACAGGAAACACATGAAACAAACAATTCACATTCTACCCTAATTTAGAAAAATATTCTCCATTAGAAATAAATGCGATTCGAATTGAGATAAATTTTCCAGAGCAAAACTTAACCCTTTGAGAAGGTGAGCGCAATCTACTTAGACAGATGCTAACTTATTCGAGGGAATACGGTCTTTTGGGGAACATTTTTCAGATGAATAAAGTGCGTTAAGTACATATGTGGGACCTGAGTAAATTTTCATTGACAAACGAAAAGGCTGAGCATACTGGAGTTAATCTTAAACTAGTTATACAAAATTAAATTTGACGTCTTTGTTACGTTTGCTCAGCGGTTCGTCGACTTCCATTCTTCCCACGTAAGTATAATATGATATTATTGTTGCCTACAGATATTCGAAAGCGATATTTTTTGAATAACAAATCGAATGAAAACACTAGATTTTGAATCAATTAGCTTATTTATAAACCGAAACATTGATTTTTAATGATACATAGAAAAGAAAACATAAAATAGATTCTATATTTTATTTTCATTCAGTTTTATATATTGAAACCACATACTTTAATTTAAAAGGTATTGTAATTAATTATTAATGAAATTATCCCGGTGGATACGCGAATATTCAAAACGTGTGGGACGAAAATGTTTGCGCGCATACTTAATTACCTAATGAGAAATCGGATAATTACATTCATGTATGCAAAAATTCTGCGGCAACACTTTAAATAATCGAAATACAAAGGGGATATATAGACGTATTTTTTTTAATAAAAAATTCGTCAGGATATCCTAGGTTTATTCAAATACACTCGACGAAAGAGCATGTGCATGCGCGGTCAAAAACGTATAATTTAATCCGAAGGGTTTTTGCGCACTGATGTTTAATTCAAATTTAATTATACGCGCTCTTACTTCGTCCACTTAGCGTTTACGGTTCCGCGTAAGAATTTAATGTGGTCGACATTATACGAAAAATATATACGCGAATAAACAATGCTCGTGTAATTTGTGAAATTGTTCGTGTCCCCATTCGTTTTTCGATTATAAACCCTTATTTCGAAGCTTTGCAGTTCACATCAAATGATTTATTGAATTATTAAAGAATTTGATATCGTTTTCTAAAGAAGATTTAGAATAATACCATCATATTTTATAAAAAAATATGTTATTTTGCCCATTCGTATAGATTCATGATTTTTTTTATACATGAAACACATAATAAAACAATTTCACATTTATAATAATACAAAAAAATAAATATTTTTTATATACATATATAAAAAAGTCACAATATTTCAATGACCCAAATTTACTCCATATTTTTTACGACACAAATAAAACTCGAATACGAATGCACACGGGACCTATACACGGTGTAACTGAATATTTCACACCGTGTCAACGGCCCAGTCGAAATCCTGACACGAAAACGAATCGACACATCATATCACGATCCTCACATTTCATCCCATACAAAAAATACGTAATCCCGAAATTCCGAACGCGAGTTAATCAAGAGCACCCACCGTTGGCACGCGCGCGCGAAATCATATTAATTTGCGTCCTGGAAGTCTTCAGTGTGAGGACGAAGACGCCGCGGTGGTTTCCCGAAAATGGTACATCCTCGACACAAAAGAGGATGTCTCATTTGTCAAGTGCGATGACAGCCATCCGAAGCGTCGACTCGCGACTTGACGAACATTATGCAAATAGTGTGTGATACATTAATCATGCGAACGGCCGTTAGGGGCGCTATCGGCGGCCGGTTCGATGCTGCCAACATGAGAACGTCGAAAATTTTGAAAATATAGAGTGGTTTTGAATGTTTGATAGGTTTACTTATTGGTATATAATTTTTATGTATTTAAATGATTCTCATACTGAAAGCAGAAGTAGGTATATGTATCTATCTATATATGTATATAAAAATGATTGTTTGTATATTAGACGTCGTTTAGCTCCAACACCGTTCGACTGATCGCTTTGAAAATTGGCATGTGTATGTATTTTTTTGTCGATAAGGTTTTTGTATCATTAAAATAAAAAAATCAGGAAAAAAATTAATACGAAGAGTCGAAGATCTGTTGTTTGTTGAATTTAGTTGCCTTGGTTACGCAATTCATAGAATCATATCAAGCTGTTTTAATACAGTCTGGCAGGACAACGTCTGCCGGGTTCAGCTAGTATTATTTTATTTCATATATTCAATTTAAATGGTTAATTATTAAAATTATTTAAAAATATAGAATTCTTAACATTTAATTTTTGAATAAAATTAATTTACTAAAAAACATGGTTTTAATATCGCTATGTCAAGTTGAATCAAATTCAAAGTTTCTTATAACTTTTTTCATGACTTTGTCATAATGCTGTGAAAATTCAACTATTTCAAAACAAATTTTACTTTACGACTCGGAAATTGAACAATTCAAAAATAATTTTTTTAGGGTCTATAAATTATAGTGTATATTTTTGAGATTATCTGAAAATCAATTAAAATTGGTCGAACAAAAATTTTTTCTTCGAGCAATAGTGAATCTTGATCAAAAAAAATCACAAATGTAAATTGTTATTTTGATATTGTACCTATAAGATACTTTCAAATATATTTTTTAAACTTTTACACATCAAATAAAATTGATAAAAATAATCTCAAAGGAATAACAATAGCATTAACACCCTACGAGTATAACATAGAATTTTTCTACGAAAATAATAAAAATCCATCAATATCAAAAAACATATATACTGTTATTAAATAGTATTTGAATTTAAAAAAAATGCGTGTTTTTGTTCTTTATTTGAACACAAATGGGTCAACGAGTTTTATGCGCGATAATTATGTAATGCTCCATCTACAGCGCCACTCATGATGCTTAGAGCTCTTTGTTTTCATTATGACGCACATTCATAAAATTGCCGTGGAACTTCAACAATTATAAGCGCAAAAAAATATTTTTTATTACCTTGTTTTTTCGGCGCCCCGTACAAAGCACGTCTGCGACAATATAAATCAAACAGCTCGAATTTCCACCTCGTCTTAAACAACAATTTATTCGTCCGAATTTGCGTAGACTCGTATTGTACATACAAAAGCAATTTTTCCACGATTGAAACAAATACGTGACCAGAAAATTTACGGCCGAAACGTGTAACCGCGTTGCGGAAATCCGCGCTAAAAGATCGCACAAAGCCGAGCGTCAATTAAAGCGAAGTGAACACGAGTCGTTAATCAAAATTTATACGTCGGCGCAAAATGATATAAAATTGCTCCAGCTCTATGTACCCTCTATAGTAGAGGGAAAAAACCGAGTGGACTGAAACTGAAACGTGGGAAAAGAACGGAATTGCGAACGGCCGTATTATGGCGGAATTGAAAATCCGACATAGAGATCTGTATAAGCAGGTGTGGATCTTATACTGATAAAAAAAAAATAGTAATTTCCAAAGTAAAAGATTGTAAATGATTTCGTTATGAGTTTTTTTAAATTTTAGATAAGAATTGTCTAACACTACTTAATTTTTTTAATTTCACTAATAATTTTAGTAATATTATGGATTTATTTTCTATATGACATCTGTTGTATTGAATTCATATGGTATATTCAACAAGAATTTTTCAAGGACTTCATTATTGTAAATATACTCAATCATATTTTTACACGAAAGATACGTTCCAGAGACTATCGTGTAAAAAAAATACATGTTGACTTTATAAAAATTGTAGTTAGTTTCCTTCAATATTTTTGGATAGGACTTCCATCCAATAGTAAAAAATTATAAAAAAACGTTTATTGTGAAAAAATTTCACCATATATTACAAAATAATTAAAACACATCGAAAATTTTCATTAAATAACTATAATTATATACATGTTTTAATAACAGTATACTGTAATCAAAAATTAACCAATTTTCACAAAAACATATACATCTATTTAAAAAAAACATAATATAAAATTAAATATCATACAAAAACAAAATCATCCCAATCAGAAATCCAAACCCTCGTTAATTTTTCACTCAAAATTTTTAGATGTCCGCAACCCCCCGGGGACTTCAATGCTAAAATATACCTATACCCTAAATACAGCAGTGTGGAAAATGGATCTAGGTGGGTAACACGGCAATCTGGACAATGGGGAAAAGTGGGTCGCTGACCCCGTCTGTCAGCCTTCCTAGTACGGAGGCTGATCCCGTGGCCCTGTGGGGAGCCATGCTCGCATTACCCATAAATGTCCAGGGGTGATGTGTTCTATATGTTATGGCGTGATTATAAAGTCTCTCTTTTTTCGGGTGAAATGTGTTTAGGTTGTTTGTGTTTTGAAGTTTTTAGGGGTTAAGTGCTGATTTGTTTGTGTGAAGAAAAGGTTACTTGTATAAAGGTGAATAGTTGTTTGTAAACGTTTGGGTTATGTCGATCGGGAATATGGCGTGAAATATTTTTGGGAGATTGAAGTTTTTTACTTGTAATGAATGTTGAATAATTATTGCATATAATGATGATAGTTTAATGGTTTAGACTTGTTGAACGTACTTTATAGTGGTTAAACAATAAATGAAGCAGTGAGTAAATAAAACCATCAACTCGAGACCAAGCTACAGTTACAATTTAATTTTTATAATACACCTCTTACCTCCCTTATTACTCCAAAGAAAACACATGAGATAAAAATTACTTGAAATTGTTATGGTATCAAAAATAACTTATTTAATCGATCTAATATTTACAAAAGTCATACACGACTATTACGATATTTCAAAAGTTAAATTTTACGATAGGCATAAAAATATCTCAAAAACTATAGAATGACCTCTCTTAAATTCATAAGTTCATAAGCTCATAAGTTCACGCCTATACTTACAATGATCACAGAATTTCATCCTAAATATAATTAAAAAATATTAAAAAATAACATCAGTAATTAAATAACATATTATTATACAACAAATAATCCCGCTAATAATACTAAACACGAAATAAATACGAGGAAGTCGAAACCGTGTGACGTATTAATTTATGCAAAGTCGGCAGTAACACGGCGTTAACGCGCGTTGATATGCAGGAAACGGAAACAATTTTCAACCGGAAGCGAGGAACGGTGAGGGGTGTGTGGGTAGAAGGGGAGGGGGCAAGGTGACTTATTGCCAGGGCCGCATTCAGGTGGAAGCTGGTGTACGGGCGTAGTACGCTTTGGTAATGCTTTACAGTTTGTTCGGGTGTGTGTTCGTTTGTGTGAGGGGCGTTTCAATAAATTAGTGGAAATACGTTCGTTTGTATGGAGAAAATGATTTTGTTGAAGTGAAATTATGGGTTTGTTTTGATGAAATTGTTGGAAAAGGGTTTAATTTATTTGATGTGTTGATTTAGAATAATTTTCAATGTCGAATAAGCGCTATTATATTAATTAAAGTGCCTTTAAAATTATATTTTTTAAGCTAGATAAAATTTGTTGAAATGTATAATTTCTTTATTTCGGTTTGTTAGAATTTTTTTATTTAAAAAAATATTAATAAAGTAAAAACGATTTTTTGTAGATATCTACAATCTAATATAACATAAGTAATATAAAAGCTTTCATATTCCAAAAAGCTTTTTTATTGAGTTTCGAAGACGAACGAATCCTACTTTTATAAATGTAATCATACTTATATGATCTTTGTAAATACAATATATGTGCATAAAGGATTAAACAAAATAAATTTTGGTAAAATTAAAATATATTATACCAACTACATTTAAAAAAATAATAATAAATCAATGTTCTTGCCTTAAAAAACTAATCATGTAAATTTTCCGTTCACACAATAACCCTTGACATCACAAAAAAACACACAATTACAACCAACCCTCATTCCCACTCACACAATGAACCACCCCGGCGCTTATGAATGGGCGGGTATGAGTTTCTCTTCAACTTCGCGAAACTACACATTCGTTTCGGCTAATTTATGCGCGCAAAAAGCGGCAAAAGTCGAGAATAAACAAAAACAGGAAGCGCCGGCGCCATTTCGGCCCTGCATTTACTTGTCGCCGCTTCCTGGCTGGACCTTCACACACATCATAAATCATACCGAATATGTGCACGATGAGTATGTGAGTGTGTGTGTGTGTTTGTAAAAATGGCGAATATGTTTGTAAATTGTAAATTTATTATTGTTTAATTAAATTGGATGTTCTAAGGATCGTCGTTTTATTGGAAGTATATCGTCCGTTCGAAAGGACGGTGTTTAATTAAAATTTATATTTGTTATGAAAATTAATTTTCGTTCTGAAGATTATTTGGTTGTTAATTATTAAAATGTATTTTATTTGTTTAAAAAGTAGGTCACTCTTTTAAGTATTCAGAGTGAGATTGTCGTTACGAAAATTTTATATAAGTACGAACAATATTGTATAAATTTTAATTTAAATATTCAGTCGGAAACGTGGGTTTTTGAAAATGACCAAAAATCAGCTACAAATATACCTATAAATTGATAGACGTTCTAAGAAAAAAATGATTTCAATGTTCAAGTTCTTTAAATATATAATATAAGAATTTCTTTTCAGTACAATAGAAAAAAACGACGATATCCCAAATATATTGTAATATATGTATACGAATATTCCATTATGACATATTTACATTAGGCAAAATAAATAAGAAAAGGTCTTCATATAATAATAATAATAATAATAATCGGTCTAAGGTATATAATGATAATGATTTACGTATTTCAATGAATCACATTTCACAACACGTAAAATGATTTTAAAAAAAACACACACACATAAGAATCCCACACAAAACACAACTAAATCACAAACACAACAGGCAAAGCGGCCATTTTGATAGTACACGACAAAGTGCACCCGGAATTTCACATAAAGCGCGCATACGAAAACGCAATATTCGCATTGTTTCATTAGCCCCGCGAAACGAAACGAACCCGCGCGGCACGGATAAGTGCCCGGCGGCCGCCATTTTGCGCAACGGCAATGAATCGACACAATGGCCGCGCGCAATATGCAATATGGCCGCGGCGGTTAATTATCGTGCCGTTGTGGCAGTTCCGTGTTGTTGATTCGAGTGTTTTGTCGATGATTGACGACCGGTGTGTGTTGATTCGTTTGTGATTGTGTCTCGGTAATGGAGTTGTGCGTTACAGGTGGGATTTTCGATTGTTGGATCGGTTTCGTTTTGGATGGGTGAATGTGTTTTGCGAAATTAGTTGGAGTTGATGGTTGATCGTTTGAAATCTATTTTGATGTTTATCAAAAATTTGAGAAAGTATATTATCTGATCGATTACAATTATTGAGCTGTGATAATGAGAAAGTAGTTGATGAGTGACTCTTTAAGGTATAGAATTTTAGAAAAAAACCCTAGTTACATAATATTAATAAAAAAATATATAATTATTTTTTGATTAATTAGACATGCACTGAAAAGTTGACAACCGATAATTCAGCAAAAAAGTATATGTCATTCATTGGCGAAATACTCTACACTCTTTATTTCAATTTATTTTATTTTTTCAAGGTGGGAAATTTTTAATACCAACATGCAATAAATGGTATCAATTGGTGAGACAATTTTAACTATAGTTCAAGGGGTTAAATGTTATAAAAATAATTCGTCCATTCATTTGTAGATCGTTCCACTTGGTGAACGGTAATTGAATCTAAAAAAGTTTTTATCATTTTTTCATTAATGAAATCACTCACAAATGAAAAAATATTATGTCTTTCACTATAGTGTATTTTGTTTTGGTTGGTATTCATTTTATCATCAACTGCATTATTCTTTGAATGTAAAATGTAAACTATTTCGAAAATTACATGCACCCGAATGCGTCGTGAGGATTTGCAAAGCTTTATGTTAGAAGACGACGTTGACCTTTGGAGGGTTGCAGTTCGTAAACTTTCAATTTGGCTATAATGCTTGTGTTGGACAAATGTTGCGGGGTGTACTCGTGTCACTTGATTCGTAGAAGTTTTATTATAAAACCAGGTTTTTGGTTGTAGAATGTTAATGAAAATCGATTCCGAACTGAAACAAAATTTATGTACCGAGAACAAATTTAAGAAATTTTTAAGTATTTGTTTAAGAATTAATTACGTTAAGAACACTAAAAACATGGATTTAACGACAATTTTTTGTTATCTTTTAATTAGAAGAAAATCTGTCATAAATCAGAAAATGAATTTATAATACGTACAATAATATATTAGGATGTGTTGGAATACAACAAAGCTAACTTCCATGAGATATTCGAAACAAATTTGAATACATTATATAATATTATGTTCTAGTCTCGCGACAGGAGTGTGAGAAAACTCTAAACGTAGGTGAGAATATCAAAAGTGGAATAGTTTCGTGAAATATTCCAGATATGTGCTAGAATAGTGTTTTCCTCGTACAAGTTTAGTTGAAGATGATCGGTTTCGGAATCGGTATCGTAAAATGGTTCGTTTATTGTATGGCTATATAAAATTTTATATATTCTTAGATCGTATGAACATTTATAGAATTTTCAATTCATCAATCATCTAGTAAAAAAATTAAATACTCTCAAAAAAATCAATATTTTCTTTCGAATATTTGGAAATATTTTCAAGTTGTTGAATTTTACTATCCATCAGTATACAGTTTATTTATAGAATATTTCATAAAAGTTATATTAATCTTACATGCTTGAATTAATTCATTCGTTTATCAAAAGCAAAACAATAAGTAATAAACGAAATGTCATTTTCACATGTGCAATAAGCGTAACTAATGCATCCGATCAAAACATTTTCTTTTATACTTCAAAAACGAAACCTTTGTATGATTTATAAATATTTCCCTAATATGACAGATAATGTTTTTAAAATAAATTCAGAGACGATACCCGTCAGTGAAAATCATAAGACGCAGGTGAGCACAGATCCCAACCGAAATTCGAAAAATCTCGAATAAAAAACTTCCTTCAGATGAAATTGCATCACGTTGTCAAACATGCGAGTTGGTAATTGAAAACCGTGGCGTCATCAGGGTCTGGAATCGAATTCCAGATTCCAGTCACGAAAGAGGAAAAGTCGACTTCGATGTCTGCAAGTCCTGTAAAAACGACACCTAAAAGAAACTATCCAATATTTTGAAAGTTTCTTCACCGCAATACGTCTGAATGTTACAAGAATATATTTTAGAAAGTTTCTTTATTCATTTGTGATTAAAATTATAGTATTAATAGAAAAAAAAATCCAATTCTGATAAATTTTAAATAAAAAATATTATATATAACGTGATTTTAATACGGAGTCAAGTATTTTAAATTTTTAACGACAAACGATACGAATCTTACAAATATTTAATTCATTGTAAGGATTTCGTGAGTCGATTTCGGGTCGTATTATTGTGTTTGTACAACGATTTCTCTTGCGAAGTTGACAAACGACTCATGTTTCCCGGTTGCAAAAATAATTCATATCTTTATGCATATTTTAAAAGGAAAGATGAATGTTTGCGCCCACGTCTGTTTGCTTGAACCACGGAACACGTGCTGCTAGGTAAAATGGAAAAATCAAGATATTTTCATAAAAAAAATTCAATATTTAATAATATATAATAAATTGAATTGAATATGGACATAAAGAAGAAAAAAACATAATAAAAACTTGTCTAAAAAAAACAAAATTATTAAATGGTACATAAATCGATGAATATGATTTTCAAGAGTTAAAATAAAATTATTATCGAAATTTTAAATCTCAATACGATAAGATTTAAAAATATTCTTGATCTAGAAAAATTTAAGACACATGTTACATTATATCTACATTATGTACAGTAGAAATGCCACTGGTACATAGGTATAGTAAGTATTTAATAACGGAAAATTATATTTTATTTACGATTACGGAATTAAAGAAAAAACGGATGAAAATAAGACATTCGAAATCCCTTCAGTTAGCAGTACATTTGCAGGGCGATTACGGACAGTCGCAATGCGACGGGGCCGCAGCTTTGCGCCTCAAAAACTTTTAAACCAAATCCCCAATTAAAGGAGCCTTTAGCTTAATAAACAATGAAGCTTTCCCGGGGAAAATTTTAAGCAAAGTCCTGCGAAAAGTTTCCCACGTAGCCCCTTTCACATTATTCAGTATTTTTTATGCAAATTGATATGAATTTCGGGCGCGTGAACTCTTTAGCGGCGAAAAATCCTGCCATGCGAATTACCTTATTAATAAAAACATTTAATTTAACAAGGTATCGTTGATTAATCTCATCCCGTTATAAAAATAACATTTCAATTAGTTCCAACTCTCAATTTTAATATATAAAAACATTTTCCCATCAGAAACCGGAGACATGGTTATTTTTTAATCATACAACGCGAAACTCCACGAAACATTCCCCGAAAAAATAAACAGTATCGGCGCGACCTCGTTCCGCTAATTATTTGAACTCGGCTAATTTCGCGCACTTTTTTCCACTCAGAACATTTTCGCCTGGACCCCGGCCAACGATATTACAAAATGCGGTATTTTCGCAAAAACACCCCATCCCTGAAAAGTCGGAAAATTCCGAGTGCACGAACGCAATCCATCATGCGAAATGCATTCCTCCGCGTCTTCTGATAGCCGAGCGCATAACATCTCTGCATTTCCTGCTTTTTATCGCGTCTTGTATGCATCACGTTATGGTGTTGTAACGTCGTAAGAAAGCCTCGTTTCAGTTTAACGTAGGAGCGTCCGAGAGCGATTCGAGTTTGTTAAATTCGAGTTTTAGTTAGTATTTCTGTGCGTCGTGGCTGTAATTTTCTGACAAAGTCCGTCGTTTGCTCATTTCGAAAAGCCGAATTAGTTGTGTAATTTGCGACTGAGGGATCTTTTGTGAGCTTTGTTCTCTGATCTCGTTGTTGAAATGTTTGCTTCGCAAGCGATTTTGGGTATGTTTTGTTTATTAGATTATAATCGAATTTAATATTCGCTATATTAATTAAACGTTACGAATATAAATACATTATTGTTTTCGAACTAAATTTCAATATACAATCGGTCACAGTGACAAACGAAAACTTCATATATCGTTCAACACGAAAAGAATCACCATCAAAACTGGACCCGAACTAAAACCTTTTTTTTATTCGCAAATCAAACGGAAGAAGAAAAACATCTCGGCCGCAAAATCGACAAGATCAGGTCAATGAAAATAATTGACTCACGCGTGGCCCATCAAACCCCAGCAGTAAAAACGCGACGCCTCTACAAACACACACGCACCCTTACCGAAAAAAAAAACCAAAAGAGCACAAAAGAGGCCGAAAAAGAAGCGGTGGAGAGCTTTCGTCCGCGCCATTATTTATCTTTAAACGGCGTCGTTCTCGACGATTTAATTTCGCGTTTTTGGCGCGCTTTTCCCCCCGCCCGACACCTCGGGGGCAGGGGGGGTGCTTGTCTCCTTAATGCCCGAAAACGCCCGTTTCGGGTGAAAGACGTTCACGACGGCAATTAGGGGTGTTATTTACGGTTGCGTGTTTATCACTTGACCGCGAGTCCTTCCAGTTTCGATCTGTAATGGTTTCCGTGTGAGGTTCTTAATCTGTGGTGTTGAATGGAGTTTCTGGGAAGGTGATGAAATCGAGATTTGCGACAGGTTTTAAACACTTTTCGATCGTTTATTTTAAAAATTATTGTGTATTATTTTTGATATAAATATATATTACTAATTGAAATAATGAAATTGTGCTAGATTCGCAATTAAAGTGAGTATCATAGTTGAGAAAAATGTTGAGATTTTCTGTATAAAGAAATCTCAATGGACGACCCCTTAAATAAATAGACGCTTCAGACGAAATGACTCGTTTCTAATTTCGAGCCCAACCACAGACGGTCATAAGCTGGCATGGTGCACTAGCTACAGATTTTTCAAATGGAAGCTTGAGGCTATGACTTCCAACGTAATAGATGGCTCTTAGAATTTTTTGTTGTGGTATGAAATTTAATTATAAGTTTTTTTTTTGAATAATTTTTATCAATTTAGCGTAATCGATTTATATTATTTGATAACATAAGAACAAAAATTAAATGAATTATTCAATCTTTAATTTAACAAATGAAAATCGTTGTCAGTCTTAAGGATTTCTTTGAATATGAAATGTCATAAATTACGCACATATGTGAAATAATAATTGCGGTTCGTTTTCCTAATTCGAATGTAATAATTGTACATTCACATTTCAAAAAAACTAAACATGTTTTCGTATCAAAGCACACACACTACATTCCCTTCATCTGGCTCTTAATCCTCGGCACAGCTTTCAAACGAACTATCCTGAAAATTTGCATTTATCGACAAGTGTGAAAAGACACGGTCGATTAAGCCGCAGTCAATTTAAAGTTTTTCTCTCCTTACACCGAAATGCAAATAGAGTAATAATTTTATTCACCTGAATTCTTCCTCTCAACCGGTGAGAATTGGATTCGTGCTAGTATGCGCCATGACTTTCGTGACTTACCGACTGCACCCGTAACCGATCCGTAATCTGATATTTCCTTTTGTTCTCTTTCAGATGCGATTCCTTCCAAACTTGCTCCAGATTCGATAAAACAAGCGAATGGAATATACAAATCCGAAACGGAAAATACGGGAAATTCCACGTCTTGAGTATTGTTATTCACTCAACCGAAACTAGTGTGGAAGAAAAATTATGAAATTGACTCATACTCCATGATTTTATTTTTGAAAAACGTGCTTTGATCGATAAACTATAATAGTAATTATTTAATGAAACGAGACCCAGATGCATTTCCACGTTATGTTTTACCCATCAACACGACCGTTCAAGGCCAATATCGGCCCGAAGGTGAAGATGAAAGCGGCTGGCGGGGTTAAAACCGTTGCGGATCTTGAGCGTT
>JAOXNN020000043.1:2732373-2807141 GCA_028571205.2 Hydropsyche betteni | reverse complement strand
GTGTTTGTGTGTGTGTGTGTGTGTGTGTGTGTGTGCTATATTGATCTATGTGCAGTAATAATTTATTTTAGATAATGGCAAATAATCCCAAAATCCCTCACGATGTTAAGAATACGGATATATAGATTTTGTGCATTTTTTCTTGAGACAAAAAAACAGTACAGTAGTCTTTTGATAGCTTTTTGTTGTACCGACCAGTTCAAATGAAAAAGTAATTAACTTCGTGTAACGAGAATAGTAAAGATTAAGAGAGAAAGTGGAATTTTTATTTTTTACAGGATGAGCGTAATGAAAGTAACTTTTAAAATTGATCCTAAGTAAGGTTTATTTTAATTTACATTTTGTACCATTGAAGCAACCCTCGTATGTACACATGTCATTTCAGATCGATTCTGACAATTGACACGCATTTTATAACGACTCTCTCAGAACCGTCGGCGTTTTATTAAATTCTGAGTGTTTGGTGAAATCGACGAGAATATAAATCGGCTTGATAAATGTGTGTGTGCAAGGATGTGTATATTAAATTTTTCAATACATTTTGTGTATAATATATGTCATACGAATTATTTTGTGTACTTTAGAATGATTTTCATTTGGAACAGTAAAAATGTGATAGAAATTGATCGTGTTTGATTAACGTTGAGATTTTTTCTTATATATTTTTTTATTGATAAACTTCTTTGTCAAAAAAACTTTTCTGATATTTACTTTCAATCAAATAAAAAAGTTTTTAATTAAAAAAAGTTTCATCGTAAAGCCAAACGAAGATGAATGAAAAGTTTGGTGTGTTCCCGATATATGTATTTTCCCTGAGATCCTGTGGTGTGTGTGTGACCAAATTTTCTCTTTCTACTTTGGCACGTCCTTATTTATTTATTCCTTTCTCGTTGTTGTTATTTGTATCTCCTCGAATCGATCGTGATTTATAAGCCTTTTTTCTGTCTTTCTTAGCAACACGAAACAGTTGCTTTTTGACTCATTCAAATAAAAGTTTCCCGAATGAAATACATCAAACAATGTTCATTATAACAACGGATATTGTTCCAGATCCATACGATATTCAAACGAATGAAATTTATTAGTATTATATTACGAAAGTATGAGGAAATGAGAAATTCAACTGACATTATAATAGATTAAATATCTGCGACAAGGTGCGAAGTTTCCATTTATCTTGCACACGTGCGTGCGGTCATAATATATACCGTTGCCATTCCGTTCGATATAGTGGAGAATTTCACAATTTCTGCAATTCGGCATCCATATAAAATAAAATGAAATAAAATAAAAAGAGAGTAGAGGAGTATCTCACCCGGGATACATTTTACGCATCATTTAATATCCGTTTCCCTTTTTGCACGGATTCCGGTTTGTAGGCGGAACAAAACAAAGAAATATACGTGCTCACATACACTTTATACGGGTATCCATCCTTTTAATATATTTTATGTATATTCGTATTTATACCCTAGCCGTTTTTTTGTCAACATTTGTCTTTCACGTCCGTTTTAATGCTGCATTATCAGTGGACGCAGGCGCATCTCAATCTAACTAAGTAAAAGGCCGACAAACGTAAACATGCCTACCTACTGTGTCAAATATAAATTTGGCAAAGCTTAGCAAATTTATTGTTGCGTTAAACTATATTAGTTCCTTTTTTATACACATTCCAGTTTGCTGTATAATAAATCCGCTTATTTGTTGCGCCCGCGTGGGCAAACTCTCGAAATATAGCTATGTAACTTTTTGCCGTTCCTTGAAGATGAAGGGTTCATATCATTTTTTTCAAAATCATACTCATCTATAGAACGAGATTTATCGTTTTGATTTTCAACAGTTTATTGAATTAAATACTACAGGAAAACAATAAACGTGCCCCAGTCTGTAATGTAAAGTGAAAATCCGAATTTTCGTGAACCGAACAACACGCGAACTTATTGACATTCGATAAACCATCGAAGCAATCGACAACGCGAAGAAACACGCCAAGAACCACCCTCGATTCTTCGAAGTCCTCGAGGACTCCCTTCGGCTGATGCCTATGGGAGATCGGGTAGGAAAGAAAGGACAAGTTTAGCTCACCGTATATGGAACACGGGGAAACTGCAAAATTGGTTTTCTATAGAAATCGACATAAGTTTTTCGCTTGATGGTCGAATTGTGATTGAATATTGTTATTTGTCGCATATATTATATTGTATATGCTTTCGGTGATGAATTGGTTGTTTGTTAACAACTAATATTAATCAATATTATCCGTTACCTGTTCAATTGGTTCGGTTGTCGGTTACAAACCATGATTCATAAATCCAAAGTTATGTATCAGTTATTAGTTAAATAATTTTGAATAATAATGAATTTATAGTGTGGAAGTATTTAAGTGAATTAATTATTAAATTTATTGTAATTTTAGCAATAATTATCTAATTTTAATCATTCGAAAGTATTGCATGTGGAAATCTTTTGTTTTATTTCACAAACATATTTACAAATGCAATATCGTTTTTGCAAGTATATACAGTTAGCAGTTACATATAATACATATACAATACTTAGAATTTAACAAAGAAACAGAAAAGCATACATTTAGCTTACCTCGCTCAACAATGAAACTTGCAACAAATATATACATAGTCACTTGTGGTCGGAACAGTAAACCACCAACAAACCAGTTTCCAACTATAATATAAAAATTTAAATAAATAAATTTAATCGCGTTTACTACTGACACGTAAATTAAAAATAACGAACTCAAAATGTTCATTCTAAGCCTACAATAGAAATTGGACTCGCATTTCAACTTCAAAACTTTTACGACCATATAGATTGATATAAAAAATATTTCATTCAAAAATATATGCATTTTCATATTCACCATCGGCTCGACATACATTCCAACTTCATTAACTTGCAGCCCGTGTATCGCGAGCCTCTCACGGCAGCACCAAAGCGCACACCTACCAAGTGATAAATAGGCCGCGAGGCGTTTTATACACACACGGGGGGCGCGATCCCGGACCGCAACAATCGTCGGCTGCGGGGGCTAGAGGGGCGAGGGGGCGGGGGCGGAGTCCCCCGGCCTGGGGCTCCGGTCCCGCGGGGCCCCCATCGACAGCTTCGGCCGACTTTCCCGATAAATAAGATTTGTTTTCGGACAACAAGTCGTAACGGCTTTATTTATCGGAAATTGATTTTTTCGACTCGCTCTCGCTCTCCGGGCCAGTTCCATTCCGGCCGAATGAGAAAATATTTTATTTTATGTAGGCGCTTTTTGTGTGTGCGCGTATTAAAGTGTGCCGAGGGTTGGAAAAAAAATAAGATAGCGGCCAATTTAATCAGTTCCTTTCCGCCGAAATTACTCCCGCCGCGCCGCTCCTATATATAATAGTACTGCGGCCCTCGAGGAGGTGCTTTTATTTTTTAACGTTCCGCGTGCTCTCGAATAACATCGGCGATGTTAGCTTTTAATTAATGAAATTGTCGATACGCCGTGATTCGATGATTTTTTTCCCCGCCGCACATACTGAAAGAAGGTTGTTTAGTTTGTGTGCTGTACTTTTCAATAACGAACTGTCGAGCGGTGTTGAATATGTGATGATTTTCTTGTCGAAAAAGAAAGAAATTTCTCAATTTCAATTTTCGTTCGAACGAATCGCGCATCAAAAAAATATTATACATATATTTAAAAAAATCTATAATAGATTTTATAAAAATAAAAGTGGCCATAACAAGAATAATTTACGTCCTTCGGAAATTTATTATACAAGGAACAACAGTCTATTCAAAATTTAGGATGTGAACGGAACTCGAAAGCACTCCGGCGAATGTTTCGCACGACTTACGTTATATTATTCATACTATTGAAAGTTCTTTCTTTGACTTGTTACGCCTCGTAAAGGAATCGTCGCGAGCGATAAATATTTGTATTTAATTTTGGAGTGTGTTTAAAACTCGAGTCTTAATATTTAAATTCGATCGAGATTTTCCTCTCAGACGAAGCCAACCGAGGTGGGTAAACATCGCGCGAACTTTTTGCAAACCGGGTCGCTTATTTGATCAGGAAAATGTACGAGGAAAAAAGATAAATGAAACAACCTTAGGTGCATCAGCGTTTCTCGCTGCACTAGGAAAGGCTTCATATATAAATCACTATCGAATCGAATCCCGTGTCTTTGCGTCAAAGCCTTTACGTTTCTCGAACGTATCGGTCAGATTAACCGCACAAAAGGAAGAATTATCGGCGACGGGAAAAAGCTTTCAAAGAGAAAACGCGGACTCTTCTTTAAATTTTCACAACGCGGATAGGTGCAAGAACCCCTATACTAGTAGTGCAAATAAGTTTAGACGTTGTCACTGATACGTGGAAATAGGAAAAAAAACATATACACAATGTGTGGTGAGAGATATCTAAAGGAATACGAACAGTAAGAGAAATTCAATACAGTCGCGTATAAAAGTATGAAGAAGAAAGCTTTGCTTAGTAATAATTATTACTGTTTTTTTTAGTTTACCAATATTTTATATTTAAAATCAATTCTTTTTTAAAGAAAATACTTTTTATAACTGAATGCTTGAACATATTTATATTCTACAGTAAGAAGATATCTTATGAAAAATAATATAAAATCACACACTCATTCAGGGACCGACTGAATCACATCCCACATAACTTCAATAATCAATATAAACATACACATCTATATTACTCATTACAGAATTATCAATTTAACACCACAATCCTCAAATTAAACAACGCAAGCGCACGCATCTCCGAACATCCTGACATCACAATTCGAACAATAACAGCATTACAATTCATATTTATAATTACCATCGAAAAGGGTCGGCCCGAGAATTTTTGATTCCGAATTTTGGGCCCGCTGGCTGTCGGACTTCTAATGAATACGAATGGCCCGGCGAAAGCTCGAAAGCTCAAAAGCCCCCGCAGGGCCGTTGTGGGCCCCGAGTCCGCCCCTGCGCTCGCGCCAACCGGGCCAATAACAAATCTTAATTATTAATCGTGTTCGCGGATTTAGGCCACTCATGCAAATTTTCGAATTTGTTGAAAAGCTCGGATTTGTTCGCGCTACGGATGTGTGTTGATGTGAATTTATATGTAGGTTGAAATGAAATGTGGGACTGGGCATTGCAATGGTATTCCGGGTTTATTGTGTACGATTTTTTTTTATACAAATAAATGTGTTATAATATATATCATTATCATCATCATACAAGAAATAATAGTGAATATTCACCAATACATTTTTATGATTTGATAATACGTTAATGTTATAGAAATAACTGGTATTAGTTTTCGTTCACTGATTCTATCTAGGATCGATTGATGTTTATTATTCGACTAATTCTCTGACTATTTTCAAAGAATTAGCAAATTGATCTGTAACAATGCAGCACCAAAGAAACTCGCCTACGACTCCATAATCCAGATAAATTGCCAACACAAATCTTTTGGGTATCCCGTCGGAGAAAACCTCAGTTAGTTAATCGATTGACTCGAAATTAGAAGAAATGCATTCAGAAATGTGTTCCGTTCAATTTTATGCAATATAAAGATTTATACGAGATAAATAATTGGAAATTTTATTTAACTTCTACCAATTTGAATACAATTTGGAAACCGTACCTCATTTTTTTTTAATTGGTTAGATAGATTCAACTTACTATTGCTCTTAAATTTAATAAGAAAGAAATTTAGATTTTTTTTCTTATCTTGAAAATTGACATAAAATATACATATTTTAAGACATAATCCGATAACTTTTTATTTTTTTAAATACGATCCGCTTCGTTTAAAATCAAAAAAATTGAACAGTAAAATTTTCTAACTCTAAATAATCAAAGTATATACGAAATGCTTAAAAAAAAATTATAATATTCAACGATTATATCATCACTCCAACAAATTCACAGAATTGAAACACCAACATATATTAATTAAAACAGTTTATTCAAGGGAAAATTTCGTATTTCAATTGTAAAACGCGGTAATGATAACGTTAGTGAACGCCTGTTCATTCTTACGTATTTGCAGACAGTCAATTTGTAAATTTGCAAATAAAGACATCGATGGCAGTCGAGTTTAACTCGCATTTAAATTTCGCACAATCAATAATCTCCGAGGACACAAACAAACGAAATACTTCGGACTACGTTTCATGTAGATAACAAATATATTATATCTTATCTGACGAAAGTTAATTGAAATTATTGTATAATATTTTGAATAACTTTCCAAAAGCGATGTCAAAATTAACATCATTACAATGAATTTTATTCTCAGTGCCATGTTTAATATTGATATTTAAGACGATTGGAGGTATTACTGGAAGAAATATTAAATGGTGATTGAAAATGTATCGAATATCACATGGTTTTTTATATAAATAGATTAATCACGATCAATAATTAAAACGGACCAAAATAATATTTGGATCGGTTCAATGATGACATCGGCTTTATTAAACTTACAAATCAAATATCCTGAAACTTGTTGGTCCCGGTGCAAATATTTTGGACCGAATTTTAGGCAAAACCGACCGGAATCGATTAGAGTGAATTTCCTAAGATTTACATTGCGCTATTTATTACGGTTCGATTCGAATTTATTATCTGTCAAAATTCTAACGACCCATTATTTGGAACGAGGTTTGGCGCTAATTTAATTTATACATTTGCAAATTTGTTATTATACCAAACGCGTGGGAACAACGCAAATATTTCACTGCTTAGTAATGTACAAAGAAAACTATGATAGTTCTAAAATTATTCAATATCAACCTTTGGTCACATTGTCGATAATCTAATTTAATGAAAAAATTATTAAATTATTAAATTTTTCAGTCGAAAATAAAATCTATATTAGATACGAAATATTATGGTATTTTATATATTTTCCATAAATTAAAGCGCGTTAATTTCGTGAATATTCTATTCGTATAAGGTAGGTTCTGGTAATGACGTAGTTCGAATGCCCGGCAAAAATCAATGTTTATGAATCCTACGCACCTTGAAGATTGAATGCGTGGGCGACAGGTGAAATATTCTATATTTTACAAGGACACCTGTTATATTTCCGAAAACGTTTGGACATGTCCCGAAATGTCGATAATTTGAATTTTCCCCGTGGAAATTTTTTTGGAAAGCGGTCGTCAGATGTCTCCGTTGAAACACAGTGATATTGGTAAAATGACAATTTTAGTGATTTTAGGAGCATGAATTTTCAGTACTAAAATTAAATTTTGATAATACTCACATTAATATAAATATAATATTAAATATTTTTCAACAAATGTTCTTAGCGGATAAAATGAATACAAAATTTATATAAATAGTAAAAAAATAATTGGTAAGTAATTTTCATCAATTGTAATAGATGTCAACAAATACATTTACATATACCATCTTACAATTATATAAAATCTATTTTTATTACTTAATGAAGTGATGATATAAAATAAAAGAGAAGTTTTTCTGTCGAAATAGAAAAATATTTTAATTTTTTGTGTTATGTGTTTTTCAGAGTAGTATTTTGGCCGCAATAAATACGATAAAATCTACTAGATCTCATAACAGAGTTAAGTTTTCTTTTTTTAAGAATCTTTAGAAAATTGTCGTCAGATATCTCTCTTTTGATATCTTATAATTCTTAATACAATATATCATAATATAATATTATATAAATGGATTTTTAAGATTGTATATTTTTTCCATCACATTATATTTTTATATCTGAATTTGTATTTCTGTTAAAGATTTTTTTATTAAAATTTTCAGAGTTCTACTTTGAATATTTGGTTTTTACCATTAGAAAATAATTTTCGTTTTCAGCAATAGATCAATTGAATGAAATTCACAAGATACTTCTTGTCTTGTCTATGATTCACGATTATAAAATTTAAAGCATAATAAAAAATCTAAATTATATTTTTAGAACAAAATAAAAATTTTACTATGCTTACATAAGATTTGCAATTAAAATTTGAAAATTTAATAAAATCATACAACGTTTATAAAAAATATTATTCAATTTAAATTAAGTATATATAATTATTAATAAAATGTTCTGAAAGAAATATTATCTTTCAATTTTTCAGAATATAAAAAAATAAATTATCTCAAAGCATCACGAAAACTGAAGCAAATCTTTTTACAACGACTAAATTCCTCAAGAGAAAACGCAATCAAAAATATTTACGCTCATAAGTCGACTTAATAGTTTACGAGTTATTGCATAGTTTCAGTCCGTATCTCGAAACTGCGACTTCCGAGAACAAAACTTCTACGTGAATTTACGACCTTCTAACTTTTCCCAGGACACCAAAACTAACAAATTAACACATGCAACTTTGTTCGGGGAAAACATCGATCCCACCCTGCTGAATGACCCCTAGATGACCCATTAATATCCTTCGAATGATGCTGGTTCTTTGTTAACATTCGCGCACAGGGAAAAGCGCGAGTTTTCGCTTTCGTGTTGTGTGTAAAAGTGATTTAATATGTGTGAATTTATTATGTAATTTGAAGCCGGCTAGGTTTAATGGGGCGTTTTAATCGTCGGTTCGGTATCGGGTGAGGTGGGAATGATTTAGTTTGTAGGTGTTTATCAGTATGCGAATTTGATGAATTTGATCTGAAAATATTAATAATAAGTTCAATAAGTATGTGAAATATTTTTTTTATTATACATTCGTTCAAAATACTGGTAAAAATTATTTAGATTTTGAAAATCGGAATGAAAACCAAATGTAGGATTAACTGAAGCAGATTTTTTCTTTTAAATAAAATGCTGCATTTTCAACCCATGTGCTGTTTCATTTAAGTTTCAGGCTTCTCTATTGGATTTTTTTAATGTAAATATCATAAAGGAACGGAAATGTTAGGAGAGCTCGATGTGGCAGCTGGTGTAGGAAATGTCACTTTAACTATAATACGTTTCATATGTGAAATGCAAATAACATTCACATATTTTACCTAATTATTAAATTATTAAAAAAAATATAAACAACAATTTTCGTTAAATAAAATTCTTTTATCTAATGCAAAAAATGAAAATGACAATGTGATTATATTAAGCGACACTTTGAGCTGTGACGAATTTTTGCGGTTGGATTTTGAGTGAAAAATGTGACCGCAACAAAACAATTTTCACACATTTACATACACATTTTTTATTTTCGCACTTAACATGAATAAATATACAAACAAGCTGGCGCGTTTTTAGAGTAACCATTATATTTATGTATCTGTTTATAAAATCGTCACTGTCATCAGAAGGAACTTACATCGAAACAAATCGGAATACAGGATCGTATAATATACACCAAATATCGAAAACACGACGGAAAATACTCGATTGAAATTTAAACCAGTGAAACGTTTTCGCCGATCGCATGGAACTCAATTTATCTGAGTATTTCGATACATTTGAAATATAAAACGACAGTTCGGTGCCTTTTCAGGTATATTTTATATAGGTATATGTATAATATTTCAATGGACGAATATGCGAGTTGTCGATATTCAGACGCGTCTATATTTCAAGCGAACAACGTCCATTCATTTACGGATTGAATAGCAAAAGGCTCACAATTGAAAATCAAATGCATCAATTGAAAATAAATTTCGTTACCAATTTAAATGCCAAGATATTTTTTTTTAAATATCAAAAAAATATTATTAAATGAATATGGCGAAAGAAAGTAAATTTTTCTTCTAATTATTATTATTTATTTGAGATTTTATTCATACATGTAGTTATATGGTTTTTATTTCATACCAGTGAACAGTTGGATCCATTTGTAATAATGACTATAATGAAAGGGGTATTTGTCAGCTTGATATCCCGATAAAAGGAAAATTGATTGCACCATCCTTATGGGGTGAATGGAGATATTCTATTACCCAATTTTTGCAATTTCCCGATCGTTTTGATGAAATATGTATATCCTTCGACGATATAACCATTTTGTTGCAATTTACTTTCGGAATTTCATTAAATATTTTCAATCAAAAACATTCCAGCTGTGAAAAATTTTATTTTAGTAAATTTAAATATAATATTTTATATACATCCGTTTGATATTGTTTTTTAAAATATTAAAAAAAATATATATTCAAAAACCTTAATATTACACCCGTTTTGTTTTTAATGAAAATCTTTTAACAAAAAACCTGGAAAGGATTGAAAAGCTTTCAGTTTAATTAAATCTTTCAGGGGGATGAAATATTTCAGTTTGAATTCAACTTTTTGTGCGATACTTTTTTCACAAAATCAAATATTAAAACTAAAAGTGAAATTCTAACAATAAATTTAAACCCACTTCATTTTAAATTAGGGAATGCGTTAAAAGATGTTTATAATGATATTTATAATTTTAAAATATTACTTGAATTTTTTCAAGAATTTACATTCACAGAAGTCATCTAAAAAATTATATGTTTATATCACGTTAAAGGTCAAGTATGCCTACTCTAGATCCTTTTAAGATTATAAAAAGTAAAAAAGAGAGAAAATTTGTATGATATGAAATAGTACGCCCACATTACCCAACATATACACGTATAACCCAGCTTACAAAATATATTCGCAAAGGTCAACAGAAGTAAATACTGACAAAGGTTTTTGTTAACCCACCCTTTGATATTTTTTGTGTGAAAATTTATACGTCATTAAGATATTTATGTAATTACTGAGAATCATTACAATACGAGAACGATGTTTGAATTTAATCGTCAAAAAAAAGAGGTCGAAGACGTAACAATTCCACAAATTATAGCACAGGACAATAATTACTTTAGAATCGATTTATGAATTATGGCGGTTGTTGAAAACAGTTTTGAAATGGGTCATAATCGTCGTAAATTTAACATTTGTTACCGGCCTCAATCATGAATATAATATTATACATATATAAATAATGGTCGTATTGTATTGAGTTCCATTGGGAATTGTTATTTTAAATCAATATTGAAAATATCAATCATTGTATCAATAAGACAATTTCTATATCTCACTCAATTTGAGCGATAATATTAAGAAAAGTTATGTATACATAACTTTTTTTTTTTAGTTATGTATACATAGCTTTATATTATAATATAAAGCTCTCAGAATATAATTAAGATAGTTTCGAGAAAAATTAAAAAATGTCTCTGTATTAAGTTCCTTGAAAATTAATTTTATGTAATATAATAGTATCAAAGTTAAAAACTAAATAAAATAAAAGGACAACCTGACATGACAAAAGTTTTAATTATAAAAATTTTCAAGAGTTCAATATTCTGAAATACTAAAAAAATGCTTAACATCATTAATTAATTATGCAACAATCCAATTACCTAAAGTATTCATTAAATGAAGCTAACGCGTTGTGAACACCAGAATTACGTTTATTTTCGTCTCGTTTCGCCAGAAGAACAACACCTAACTATCAGGAGGAATTCAATTTAAATACATCACTATACAACGAGCGTTCCCACATTTGCAGAACATTGCTCAACAGCGAGACCAACTTTATGCAGCAGACAGCCAACGAAGTAAACATTAACTATGTCGTTCGTTTGTGTGTTTTGTTTCCCTTTGTTAATTGTTGCGTTAAAATGTGCCCAGTGGCTAAGGAGAATTTAACGTACCGTACAAGATCTTCTATCGCATGAAACACCGACTCTTAGCATAATCACCTATAAATTTCCTGAACAGCCTCTTTATCAAACTCCAGAGAAAATTTCAAATAAAAAAATACTCTTTTGTCATTTTTAGTATGCCGTGGCTCACTGAGAAGCTTTTGTTTTTACTAATGACCTGTAAACAACCTGAAACTATGGTGCTGAGAAATTCTGCATCGGAGTTTTTGTCTAAACGAGGATTGAAAAATACGTTGGAAAAATGGAATTTATTATTAATATTTTAATATAATGGCAATTTTGTTTAACGGGTGTTTCTTCCATAAATTGCTATTAGATTAATATGAACAAAGCGTAAACAAAATAAAGTGCTACCTGCTGTATTAATGTTTCTTTGATTATAAAAAATGTTATGATTTTTCTTTCCCAAATACAAACAACTCATAAAAGTGTAAACAGTATTCAGGTCGAATTTATCAAGTACCCAAACAAAAAAAACGTCGATTATTCAATATAAATAAGGCGATCGTTCCAGACCTTCTTTTATAAAAAAATATATACCATTAAGGAAGCAAAAAAAAAACATTCAAATAATAAACAAAAATCTCTCGAGACACATCCATTTTCCACGTACCAGAAGCTTCGAGATTAATGCAAACTTCTCAACTTTTCCGCACGCACACACCACCAGCACTTACCACGAAAGCCTCTAGTAGAATTTGCTTAAAAAAGCAACTAGTTTTAAACGTGCTCGCTTTATATTTCACATGAAGTGTAGCCTGAAAGAAAAATTGCCCAAGATCCACGAGCGTAGTCTCGTTAAATAAACGTACGTTGCGTCCGGTTACATTACACGTCAAACATACGCAGTAAAATATCGCAGCACTTCACTCGCATAAAATGTAATATGGCTTTCAAGGCAAAAATGGAGCGTTTATTGTAGCTATCTTCGTTTTTTATGGGTGCCTGCTTTTTTCGGTCCTCTGGGTGGATTAGATTGATGAAAATGAATGATTGATGGAAAGCGTGGGAGTTTGGATTGGAGTTGGAGTTTTCCCTTTGATTGTTGAGATATGGGTAAACTTTCAATGTGATTAAGATTATATGAATATAAATTTTATTAACGTGATAAAACAACGTTGAAATGTGATTTTTTATTTAGATATAAATAACTTTATTATTTCTGAATAAATATTCAACTCATATTCGATTCAATCGAGATGACTCTCGCGGGAAAATTACAAAGATTTTTTCCGCATTACTCCCGTGAGAAAATCGAGAAAAAAATAACCTATACATCATAAAAAACATGATAAACTCAAACTATTAAAATCACTCAAGGGATCCGCACGAACCCTTCTTAAATTAAAACATAGGATAAGGACACGAGCCCGCGCTTATCACCGCACTCCTCACGCTTATATTATACACCATTAAAACACACACTCCCCAGTGAATACTATCTAATATCACTGGCTAAAAAACCCACTCGATCGTGATACTTTCCGGGAGCAAAAGCTCCTCGACAAGTGCCCGGCTCGCAATTGTAATGGCCCAATTAAGCGATTCGGAGCCCGGCGCAAATAAAACGCCGCATCGGATTATTGTCGTTTTTGCTTTTATTTTTTGCGAGTCGCGTCGAAGGTTTTCGCGTAAAAATTCGCGTAAATAAAATGTGTATGGGGCTCGGTTGCGATTAAATGGACGCTTAAAGCTCGAAACGTATTCGAGTTTCGAAAGCGTTGATGATTTAAATCAGATTAGCGCTGGGTGGTTGTTCGTTGGTTGTGCGCTTGAATGAGGTATTAATATGAATTTGCCGTTATTGAATGTTTCATCATCGTGTGCAGTTTGCATAACGTCTATTGTATGAAAAGGTTTTTTTTCCGATATCGCTATAATCTAGGCATTTTCCTAGGAAATTTGGTAACTCTCGTCAAGTTTAAACACTGAAAATCATTTCGTATCGAAAGATTTTAGATAAGACATTATGCATTGTTTTTTACTTGGAGTTTCTTACTTAGCTTCGATAATCAGTGTAAATCGTTGTGTTCGCCCAGTGAGTTATCAACTTGTTTTTTTCATGAAATAAATAGCTCAAATTAATAAAAATAATAAATTTTACAGTTTTATTTAAACTTCAATTTGTGTAATTTCACTTTTTTGGGATCTCTGAGGAAAAATTGTCTATTAACTGTATTGAAAATATAAAAGAATATTTTTGATTTTGAGTTAGATGACAAAAACAATCAAAAGATGATGAAGCATAAAAATCATATTTGAAAAAAATCATAAACAGCTAAAAGTATTACATTTGCTTTATATATTTTTTATAAAGATATCTGTTTCAACATAAAAAAAAACTCCTAAAAAATTATTTGATTACAAAACTTTTAATTTTTCAATGTATTCAATAGCCATAACATCGCCCGAGAAAATTCTTAGAAAAATACAAAAGACTCGCTAAGTAAACTGAAAATCATTTAAAATAATCTATTTTTCTCGCAACTTCGCAATATCGGAGCGCATGTTTTCATAATGACATTAATTTAGAAAACATCTCTTTTAGAGACCATTAGTAAATTAAGCCTGTAGACTAAAAGTCACCCTGTCCAGTAAGTTTCAGCTCACTTTACGACTTCGGCGTCATGTATTTTGAGCAGAGCGGACGTCGTAGAAGTCTATAACAACGGTAATACCGAAAATAATATATTTGACCCCTTGGGCGTTTCGGGACCCCTTTGTGTATTATTCACGTCTCCCTGTATGATGGTGTGCAGAACCAAAATTCACGATTTGTTATTTACAAGTCGGTGTTTTTGTTATTAATTAAATTAAGAAAACGGATCTATATATAATAGTGGAGAAATGTTTGTTTTGTTCCAAAGAAGGGAAGATTTCGAAGGTTCTTTGTTATTTTGAAGAGGTCAACGCCTGAAGCTGGCACGCCATTAATAACATTACGATATTCTATAATACATTAATAGATAAAAAAAATAGTAAGTGTTGATCCTATATATTTCACTTAGTAAATACTCGCCTTACGATTAAATAATTGGTCCCAAGCACGATCACAATACGCTCGAGACGAAACCCGTGAATCAATTTCGACGAACGAATAGGAAAACTGTTGAAAAATCAATATGGCTTTGTTTATTTTCAGGAGCAACACATTGTTCGCCATCGCTGTTTGGGGACCAAAAGGAATATTGTCCGCTTCGCAATTCGGTTCGACAGCGGGTCGTATTGCGTTTTGCACGAACTCCGAAACTTTTCGACTGTTTTTCTTTTATTCATATTGATTCTAATGTACTTTGTTTTCAAACTCACTTAGTGATTATTTTGGATATTATATATATATGAAAAACGTGTACGTTCATAATTACATTTCGCGTGATTGATGAGCATTATATATTTATTAGTATTCTGTATATAATCAGAGAAATGAATAATAATCTTCACAAAAAATCTGTTGCATAGATGAATACACATCGATTTGAATGCTTCTATAGAACCAATATCGCTACACTAATGAAAAAAACATACAAATATAATAAAATAATTCTTTTTAACTAAACACGCAAATCGTAATCAATCCGAAACTCAACCGAAACTCGTCAAAAATAACGACTGAAAAACTTTCCTTAGACCAAAATCCGAAAACAACCCCTCGCCGCGAATCAGCAAACGGCCGAAAGAGCCTCGTCCATAATTCATCCGATTCAAATATTCACGCGCGAATATTAAAGTGGCCTTTGAGGTATTCGCGCCGGCGTCGATCAATCCGAAGAATTTCAATTTTGCGCCGCGGCCATTGTCGAACGGCAACGGCACAACAACAACAACAACAACAACAACAACGACGACGACAACGACGACGACGACAACGAGCCAGAGAAATGGCGAACAACATTCCACCATGGGGAGGACGCTTTATCATCAGGTCGGTCGAGATTCTCGTCTCAGTGTTGTGAGTGAATTCCGTTGTGTATACGTCTGCGAGGTGGTTTGTCGAATTGTTAATGGACCTGTTGATGTGTTCGCTCAAACGGGATTTATTGTAGAAGCAGTATTCTAAAATTGGGTCGAGAAATTTTTGTTAATTAATACTTAATCTCCCAGTAGATTGTATGAAAAAAGTTATAATATAAAGATAAACTTTCATATGAAATTGTGTGTTTTTTAAATTTTTGCTGCAGGTGTGGGGTATGAAATAGTGAAGGGATTTACGGGGTCCGACGATCTCTTTCCGTTATGACCAGATGATGAAGTGGACAGCTTATGAAAAATAAAATTATGGTTCTTTTAATGGTGGGTGTTTGTTAATTGTGAATGTTAGCTTGACTTATGGGGAGTGTCTAATTTTCGACGTGTAACAAATTATGTGTCAGTATTATGAATGTATTCTACATTGATGTGGATAAATATTGTTTTAAAATTAATATACGGTTCGCTGGTTTTATTTATTATAAAAGTTCTAATTACGAATAATTTTTGAAAATTATGGGGATTAATAAAATTATATTTTGTCTCAATATTTAAATTAAGACTGGTGAGTTTATCTTTTTTCAGAATATTTTCCAAGCACGCGAATCCTATCACTAAATCTGTGGAACATTTCAATTTTTTTTTACGCTATCTTCACAGAATAATACTTTTTCTCCCTCTTCATTACGGAGTCGACTCATTTTTCAATAGACTTATCAGATTGCGATTTTTGCCGCGGCGACAGCCTTTGCAAATCCCGCGCATTTTTCCTCTTCAATGAAAAATATTCAAGCGAAAAGAAAAGGGTTCGACGTATCGACACCGCAAATCCCAAAATCGATAAGATTTATGAAAAGGAAAAAATATCCCATACAATATTTTTTCTAATTTAGATTACGAAGACCTTCGATGTAGTCAGGTTTTTTTTATATTTTCTCCGATCAAATTATGTAAAACAAGATTCTCTTAACTAGAATGAAAAATTTAAGAAATATTATTTATCTATTTATCTATCTATCTATCTATTCTATTCTATTATAATATATATAAAAATTAATCACCGTTTGATGTCGCGCTAAAACTTGAAAACCGCTTGACCGATTTGGATTTTTATTTTGTTCACTTTAATTAACATGTGGTTTAAAAAGAAAAATAATAGGGAAATTCCTAAATAAAAGCTAAAAAACAATATTCGTATGGAAAAATACACCGCCACTCCACGCCATGCCGCGTATTGACTGTGTAGTGATTGTGGTGTGTGCAGTACGCGTGAAGACAACGGGACAACCGGCGTTATTTTGAGATGAACAAAATCCAGTATTTAGAGTCGAAGATCTATCGTTTGTTGACAACAGATCTTTTTATATATGCGAAAACGACGGGACGAACGCAAGATACGACAAAAATGGGACAGTCCCGGCGAAAACAGGACGTATGGTCAGCTTAGTTTTAGCGAGACTAACAAACAGCGATTGTAGGTGATACGAAGCTCATCGGGTCAGCTAGTTTTCAAATAATAAACATTAATTCAGTTTGAATATACATCATATTTTCAGTAAAGTTCATTTCATAATATGAAGTTGACGAAAAACTTGTTAAAATAAAAAAAAAAATACACGTATTTCAAGTACCTACACTATACTTCGACATTAACCAACTAGCCAAAAAACGACAGTAAATCTTACAAAAACACATTCATAAAAACATCAAACAAATATATAAAAAAAAAACATCCATCCCACAGAAACCATTCAAAGCACCAACCTTCCCCTCATCAACAAAACAATCCGCCCGAAAATAATACGCGTTGTTAATTGAGACATGTTCCATACGAAACCGCGCGGTCCCGCCTCGACGACACACGCCCGTCGCGAGACCATTAATGGCGCCTTAATGAGGGTTAATGAGGAGGCTCCTAGGGACGGCTTCGGCCGGATTCGGGCGGGTTCACGCCGGCGGCGGTGTGGGAACGGGCGTGCCGGCCTTAGGGGCACAACCGGGACACCTCCGGGATGGGCGGGGGGGCGGCGGGGTGGCCGGGTCCCGTCCCGTCCCGTCCCGTCCCGCCCCTGGGATCGATCCGCGCATGGCACCTGTTGCGGCCCGGAGACGGCCCCGCCTCGTCCCAGCCAGGTTGTTCCCGATGATCTCCGACTGAGTCCTTTCCGATCGTATATCATGTTCGGTGGTTGAGGGAGAAGTGGTTTAAGTCGTTTGTTTCGTTTGAGTTGGGTTGTTTTTTTTTTTTATTTTTCGGTGGGTTGTTGTGGGGGTGGGTGGATTTGATATAGGAAGTAAATCGATTGAGTGTTTTTTTCGGTGGTTGAAAAATGAGTGGTTTTGGTTTGGTCAAATAGTGTCTATCGATGGATGAAGTAGTTATATGTACGTATTCCTAATGATTTCTGATTGGATCCTTTTCCATATTATTTCATGTTCATTGATCAAAGGGAAAAGCAATTTATGTCATTTTTTTCGAGACGGTCAAAGGAAGGAATAAAAAATTAATTGTGATCTGAAAATTTTTGATTTAAATAATTTAAAATCTCATTCTAATTGTATTAATATTTTATTTAATCAATTATAATTCCGTTGACGTTTTGATTTATAGCGAAGTTTCAAAATTAGAATTGTAAATTTGAACACTTTGCTATTACAACTTATCGTATTGTTGTGTATTCATACAACGGGAAAATTTTAACGTAACCATAATATTATGCGAAAAACTAAAAGCTTCAGAAACTTGAGCATATCAATGTATCTTTTGCGTAGACAAAGTAACAAACGACGACGTTTTGTAGTCGTTTTAGCAAAAAAGAAAAATAATACTAGACATAAAGAGTCGGAAACTAGAATACTTTTCCCACATCGTGAGACATGGAAAGTGGTATATCCATCAACATGTCGTGCGAGAAAAAATTGAGGGCAGGCTCTGGCCTCAGTAACTGAAAAACCTCCGATAACTCTAAAAATAAAAAATTACATTTACACAACATCAAATATCACTTCGATAATCGAAAGTTTGTTGGACTGTTAAAATTCACCTCCAACTATTTTATTTCCAGTATAATTAAACCATTATTTTTACAACCGAAGACGAAGGAAAACATACTTCATTTTGTTAACGAGTCAAAGAGCATTAGAAAAGAGTTGGAATTTAGTAGATGGTAAATGACTATATATAACAATGCTGATTAATATTTATACATTAAAGAAGCCAATGCAAATCAAAAATTATTCTTACAAAACTTTTTCCAATATTCATCGGAAATAATGATGCTCACTTTTTAAAAAAACATCAACGAGTTTGACCTACATAAAAATGCATTTTTTGAAATTTCCATAATTGAACAACATCAAAGTAGACATCGAACAAATATCACATAATTGGAGACCACAGGACGCATTTGTATTTGTATAGAACACAGCTGGAACCAAATTGCAAACGAATTCAAATTACCTTGCAACCACATCCTGAACATGTCAGTACGCGGGGGCCATTTTCGCTTCCCCGTTTTTCACTGTTGATTTTGTTTGAGCCGGATTCGAATTAATTAATTAATTAATTCTCGAGACCGGCTGTTCGGCGTCTGGTGAATAATGTAGAAGAACTCTTGTTTTTTTTCAGCTGAAAGAAGGTCGAGTCGGATGCGCAATATTTGTTTTACGTGACGGAATTTTTAATCGCAGTGTGGCGAAATTGAAACACGCTTTTTTCACATTGTGGAAAAAGGCTTGGATCGCACTGTTTTCATATAAATAAAAGGGCGGTCTAAATTGAAAAAGTACATTGTTCTATGTTTGGTGAAACGTTCAATATATTGTACGTATATTGAATATTGTATTTGGAAAATGCTTAAGAATTCATAAATTTGAATAACGCGCATTTCTTAGACGAACGCAAAAAGGGACATCGAAGAATTTTTATTCAAATAAAAGTTTTCTCGTTACATGCCTTATGCTTTTTGACCCTTATCACATAATTCACTGGGAATACTCACAGAACGAAAGAAAAAAACGGCCGATTTCGATATGGACTTTCAAAGAGAATTCCAACAGAGCGTTCGTATACATAAAAATAATATTCTATTAAATAAAGTAGGCATCATTTTGAAAACAGCACTGCCTTTTCTTTGGATGTGAAATTTTTTGAAATAAAATCGTCCATACAAATTTTATAAGGTTCATTTCCGAGGCGTCGCGCGTTGTCTCTCAATCGCGTAACTGTTTTCACTTGGGGAATACGTAAACTCGACGTTTTTACGGAAAACCGTATTTTTTTTCTTAGCACTTTATTTACACCCTTGTCAAAAGAGTTAACTTTAGACGGTTACGGTTAAACCACCTGTTTCTGTATAGTTTGTCCCCGGGGCACGGTTCGCGCGTACACAACTTTAAATGTTTAGTTTCACTCTCGAAAATTGTCTCCAGTGCAAATGCGAACGTTTATTATAAAAAAGGTACACTTGTTCTTGCAATTTGAAAGTTTAATTAAAGTGGAACGTTTTCTTAGTGAGATTCAGAGAAATTTTAAAATGTTATTGCAATACTTTTTTAATCAAATTCGATTGAAAAGAAAATATACTTTCGTGTTATCAAATTCATTATATGAATAAAATATATTGGAGATATAATGGTAATACGTCATGTCTTTGCTTAAATTATATTATTTTATTGGGAATTCGGATTATGTAAACATACATATTATATATTAATTTATATGATCAACCTGAACTTCGGAAATCCTGTATAATAAATATATCAATGTAAAATAAATACGGTTATTGAATATTCGTTATCTTAATCCATTTATCAATATAGAACGTATTATTATCCAATTCGAAAGACATTATTTTCCCAAGACATGATTTTTTTGCTATATAAATTTTTTGTTGTTTCAAATAATTTCGTTTAATTTTTCATAAAAATAAAGTGAACTTCACTTAAATTTTAAATTGAAATATGTTATTAGTTCCAACATACACTATTAAATATTAATTTGATTTTAAAAATATCGATTAATTTTAAACGTTCACCGTCACAATTTAACAAAAAAGTGAACGATGCCAAAAAATTAAATCGAGAAATTAGAAGTTTTCGGGTAATAATGTAAACGTGGTCGTTTGATAAAAAAACACATCAAAAATATAAAATAAATGATATTATATGCCACAAACTTCAATATATTGTTTATCTAATACCTTTAATACATCGAATACCATGTATTTAATCAATACACAGCAATGTTTGAACTTCATAAAGGCTTAGTTCTTCAGCGGACGTATTATAATATTTATGCTGCATGTACGAAAAAATATTTTTCATAACAAAACAATATAAGAATGAGGTTTTACGGTGAACTTAAACATAAAGTACACCCAATCCTCTTTTTATACGTTTTTTTACACGGTTCCGAAATGACACGCTCGAAAGAAGAACCGATTATTTTTTATAAGGCTTTTTCACTTTAAAAAAATTATTATTTTAATAAAAATAAAAAAGTGCGTATATATATTTTGCTATAATGTTATGATTTGATGCAGGTCAGTAAACAATTATAGCCATTAAATACAAAATATCGATGATTTCAAAAAATTGCTGAAATTTGAATTGACGAAATTTTTCCACATTACAAATTTTTTATAAAGCTTATTTCGACTGATGTTCTGTCCAAAAGAGTGGAACCTGTCTCCAATTTTTATATGATCACCGTACATTTTTTTACACGGTAGTCTCTGAACGTATCTCCCATGTAAAAAGGGGATAAAGTGTATTTACACTCAACACGAAGCCTCACCCTCAACACAATTAAAAAAGCAACAAAAAAAAAACCCAAAACTTTCCCCACAACCATATACACAACAGCATAATGCGAAGATTTAACGGCCGCATCTTTTCATTTGACGACACCGCCCACCAAAAAAACCCCCCTCCGATTTAGAAAAAGAGTCCCTCCTCACACAACAACGTTCAAAAAATTGAAATTCCCCGAAAACGCGACTGAAGAGCCATCCTCCGATCGATACCCCGCCATTAGAAAATTCGCGCAAAACGCAATAATGGCCAATTCGCGACACAGCCTAGGCTGGCTAATTGCGCAAATGCGCACGTTCTCCGGTATCGCTCGTCTGCGATACGGGGAACGGTTAATTCGAGTCGGCATATTAATCTCGTTATGTTATATTTAATGTTCACGTGCGTGAAATTCGGTTCGGTATGATATATTGCGGTTTCGCGCAGCAGTCGCGTTAATGCGCAAACGTTAACGCGGGCGTCGACGTTTCGGGAAAACTGATTGTGTGTTTGTTGTTCGGGGTGGGTTTTTGATTGTTGTTTTTTTTTTGTTTGTTGATTTGTTATGGTTGAATGTGTTCGATCGAGAAATATGTGATGATGCATAGTATAATATCTTGTTGACTCAAAGAAACGTAAATGATGGTTTAGATTTATACTTTATGTTGTAGAAAATTAATTGGATTGATTGAAAAAGTGCAATATTAATATTTTTTCAATAAAAAATTTGTACGTTGCTTAAAATCCTAATAAAAATAAAATTAAAACCTGTAAAATATAATATAAATGCTTTACAGATAATTATCCGTACATTTTCATACAATTTTTTTCGTAAATAATGCTGCTCGGAAATGTATCGCAGAACCCTAAGGATTTAATGTAACATTATTTTAATTGCTATCTCGACATTTTTCCATATCACTACGTACAGGTTTTCGAAACATTTTTACAAATATTAGTATTAAAAAATATATTAAATATAAAAATGTATAGAATAGAATAATGAAAACCCGAAAATAAGCAAATACGTTTATTTTTTTTTTTTCTAAATATTTACAATTTTATATAAACTCAGTATGCAGTATAAATTTTCATCTCGCCGAAAATATTTCTTGGAAATTTACACAGGAAAATATCAACGTCGTTTCATGTAGTATGCATCCTCGCATCCTTTGGAGCTCTTTCCGCTCTTTTAGTGTTTTTGAGCTGTTAAATAACGTCCGTTGCAGAAACATATTATTTTGAAAAAATAACAATATTATGCGACAGATGTGGGAAATCTTTTATCTTATATTTCACTGCAAATATTAATCAGCGTCAAAAATCTCATAAAAATACATCATTCATCAATTTCACGAATTTTTCGATGCTGCAGCGAATTTCATGAAAAAGAATCACCGATAAAATTGAAATGGGATTGATCTTAAATTGATTGATGATTCAAATTCAATAATAACCCAGATTATATTATATACATTCAAAAGAGAAATTGGTGAATTTTATGTGAAATATACATGTTTTTATATTAATAAGCATTACATAAATTGTATATTATAATATTTATATACTTCTTTAATTGAAAAGACTTTTATTATTATAATGCTAATGCGTAATAATAATGAGAAAAATTGTGTGTAGCCAAAAAAAATAAAATCAGAGATACAATAAACGAATCGTTAAATTTCATTGCTTTCACACATGTGTTTTACAAAAACACAGAAAGAATAAAAGAAAATTGGGTTAATTTTATTTCGCGATGCCTAAATTCGAAATAGAATGAAAATTCTGCTTTCCAAAAACCCAAATAGCTTAAATTCTCAAGTAAACACAACCAAGATAAAGTTTAAATTTCATCCGATTTTCCAACGATATTGTCGCCGTATACGAAATTAAGATTTGCGAAAACGCCAAGTGAGCGTTATCAAAGCAAACCTTGACGAAACACGCAAAGTTGTTAAATCGGTTCCGCTTCGAGGAAATGGAAAATGGCGAAACGTGGATTTTCATAACTGGAATACCCTCCTTGCCGAAAAGGGAACCAATTAGTGGTCGGACGATCTATCGATTCCGTTGTTCGGCAAAGTTTCCCGGGAAAAATCCCGTTTCGTCGACTTTTGCGGGGGAGGCCGTAAAATGGAGACGACCAATTTTACGATAGTTTAATTAATAGGATTTAGGAAGCGACGAGGCCTGCTGATAAATTGCTTCGTGTTGCGAGAAGAAAGTTGGGCGGGAACTAAATTCGAACCGAGAAAATGAGACATTTTCTCGAATAGAAACCGCGCCGAATGAAAATCGTTCGATCGTGACGAAAGTTTCCTTTCGTATCGAGCAAATGTGGCAATTATGTTTCAGTTCATTTGGATTAGCTGTAGCGAAATTGGTATGGATATCGATATTCTTTTACTAATTCATATTGACTATACATTCTATTAAATAATCTTATTAATATAAATATATGTAAAAAAAAAAATTTTTCTTCCTACGTAAGTAACTAAATATGAAAAATTTCTTTGATTTAAACTTAAATATATAATTTTGCTTATACGATTAAAAAAATTAAAACCAAACCTTTACTTTTAAATTAAACCTTTACCTTTTCACAAAAATATATATTAAATAAAAAAACTTGAAATCATATTTATGTGAACGCCTGAAAAGGTTTTTTCATTAAATTTTTGAATAAGGACACACATATTATGTATAGTCCTAAATAAGTTATCAGCATCGCACACGCGAGTTTCACATGATTGTAATACATGTGGAAATATACTTCATGAATTTTTTTCAGCTTAGATGCCGACCGAGATGAAAGCAGGCTCTTCATAAAAAATGACGAGTACGCCCGCAGCCATTCAAAGTCAGAGACGAAGTGGAAAAAATTAGGTCGTATGTCTCCCTAGCTTGAATTATACAGGTTTCCTAACAAAGGGAGCGGAAAAAAGCGAAATAATAAACTACTTAATGCGCTTGATACTAAAATTAAACGCGTAATTGTTTAAACGGCTTGTATACGCGGTTTTCGCGTCAACGGACGCCCATCGCTCTGTGAAATAAGGCTTTTGCGCATAATAGCTCATTCGGAGATAAAGCGTTTAGTCTTCGGCAAATTCGGTTGGCCGCTCACCAAAAAGCTCAAGAAACTTTTATTGTTATTATGTGAATTTGCATTTAGGGTTAAGACTGTCCTTTCGCTCGGGAAATCAGTGGAGGAGTTGGGAATATTCGGATCTTCTGGATTGTTTCGATCGGTGTCATGTGCTTTTATAATTGTTGTTGTTGAAATATGTTTTCTTGTAAATGCAAATGCGGTATTTGCTGGGTCTCTAAGGCCAGTAATTCCGGGATAGTGTTGGGGATAAATGAAGGGATGGAGGATGGAGGGCTTCCCTTCGAAATTTATTTCGCTTCGATTGAAAACAAATTGAAAAACTGTTCATCTATTAGGTATACGAAAAAAAAATTATATCAAAAAGTAGATTGGTTTTTGATTATTTTCGTGAAAAATCTGGTAAGGTTTTTTCCCCTTTTGAAATTCACTTTATGTAATTTTTACATGCTGGCGTTTAGCAAAAACAGTATGAAAAAGCACCACATTTATTTAACTTTGACAACGATCCTTTTCCGTTTTATACAAAAATATACAAAAATTTTACTGCTGGAAAAGGTTTATCGTTTGGTTTTCATGTTTTACATTATGGTTATCTAAAATTTCAATAGTATACATTTGTGAAATTCGCGAGTATTAATCGATAATTTTCTCGCAGCATTAACTAAGGCAATAAAGAGAAGTTAAATTTACACAGAATGTCGCTAAATACATTAAATTCCGAAAATAAGCTAAATTACATAAAATTGCATAACTTTATATACATTTTCAATACATTTTATTGTTAATTTTTTTCATAAAGCTACAATACAAAACGCAACATAATACTTAGATGAAACTATGAAATCGTTATTTATAAGTTTACTCTAGCTTCATAGTAAATCCACCACTGTTAAAAGTGCGACAGACTTTTCGAAGTGTCCACTTGCGATACAGTCGTTTCTTGAAATGAGGTTTCTCATTAAAAGTGAATATTGTAGTTCGACGAAAGGGACACAGACAAACTAGAAAAGGGTTGAGCGCTTAATTCGTAATAATCATGAAAATAAAGTTTATTCGCAGAAGTTGGCCGTTCAATTTCCTCGACGAGATTTCAAGCTCGAGTTTTAAAGCCTTCGCTTAAGCTTCAATTTACTTCACGTCGTCTATTTGATTTTGCGAAAATGTAGCAATTTTTAAACTCTAGTAATAAATTTCAAAGTATCGGAAATGATTTAAGGCGTCCTAAACGAGAAGTGGAAAACCTTTTGATGTTGAAAGGCTGCATTAAATTAACGTCATTCAAGAAATGCACTTCGAAATGTACATTATTTAATAAAACTCTAACCATACATACACTATTTTTAAGTTTCAACGCATTTTCGGAAAATAATATATGTGGTCTATATTCTAATAGAAATCTGTTCATTTTCGAGTTTTCTACCTCTGATCTGAACTAAAAAAAATTATAATGGAGTTTTATAGCATAATTATTTTTTAATTTTTTTATGTGCAAATTAACGTTTCGTGGAAATTCATAAGAAGAAACCGAAAACTTTGGATCGCCTCTTTATTTTCGAGCATAAAACTCGGATGACGAATAACGAGCGAACTGTGGAATATGAAAAAGTTTTATTTTCAACTAAAGCATACCGTGATTTAGAACCTGTGGATTTCATTCGTGAAATATCCGAGAAAATTTCGCAATAAATCACAGTTGAGAACGTCTCAAGTGGAAGTCGTACCCATTTTTTGTACCTTCATCATACACATCGGAGACTGTGCGCGACAGAACGTTACGATCGAATTTCGCCAAATATAAATAGCAGTTCACTTGATTGCATTTTCAAAGGACTCTAAAATCCATACGGAATATTTGAAAAATTTTATATATACACACATACAAATATATATTATATATATATTCGGGTGAACGCACAACTCTCGGAATATGATTTGAAAATTCGCAAGCACATTTTCGACGAAAACGTATTACGAGAACGTCTCGTACTGAAGCTAATTTACGGGTGGGAGGAAAAAATAAAGCACACATCGATAGGTTTTCGTTCAAAAGGGCATGCTTCTTCATTTTCTTTCGGTACCGTAGTATTATATTATGAAATTTCATAGCGAAAGAAAACTTTCGCTACACACTCGCATTGTTGAAAGAACGAAAATGAATTTTCCACCCTCGATTTTCACGTCTGACACAAGGGTTACCGCTTTCATTCGATTTCGTATATAAGCTAACGAATTTTTATTCAAAATTTATGATTTGTTTTAATTTAATTTTAAATATTATTTAAACGGTTGGTAATGTACGAAAAAATCGTAAATACAATAAAAAATTTAACTTCAATACAAGCACTATAAAGAAAATTCACTAAATCCACAAGAACTCATCAAAAATATATCGTCAACAATATATTTATCAATTTTGTCATGTAACAACCCTAAAGTGCGTTTTATAGGCGTCCTGAAGGCGGCACCGATCCGCACATGGTTTGGCTATAAAATACGTACTACACCACCTGTCATCCGACCCTTAAAAACACCACCCCGACACCCGAATTCGACGGCTCCTACAGCCTGATTCTGAGCCAGCAGACATGCGTATTTTCCAGGAATACACCGCAGGTCAGCCCGAAACGGACGATTGAATATTTCATGCAAATTTTGTCTCCTCGAACCGAGTTGGAAGGCTAACGAGTCTCGCAGGCTAAATTCAATCTGCGCCTTTGATGGTGTGCATTGTGTAGAAATTTTCGACGGATGGTAAGTTTTTAATTGCATTCCACTTTATGGGTCGGATCGCAATTGGTAGCGCTTGTGCTTATTAAATATGGATAAGTGGATTGTTAAATACGTAAGGTTATTTTCGATGTGGCGTAGTTTTTGGTTAAGCGAATTGATGAATATAGACATTCATTACTTACCAATATACGTAAACTATTTTGGGAAAATCAGGTTTTATATATTTCTTGTTATTATAGTTGGAATTTTCATCGTTAAATATTTTTCTTGAGATATAATATAAGCAAAATATTTCATAAAGATATTATTATAAACTTTTCATAATTTCCGTAAATATTTTGATTCAAATTTGATATTTTAAATGCTCAACGAAGCGTGGCCGTTAATTTTTTAACGATCTTGATCATATTTTATTTTTAAATATGAAAATTTCACCTTTATATTTTGCAAACTTAAATTATAAAAATAGACTACTCCCCAAATAGTATGCAAAAGGAGATAATTTATACGCATTTTTGACCATAATTGATATTCTACAACGTAAAAGGAAAAGGTCTTATGCTAATCAAGTTCGAGATGAGTAATTTGAAAGTAAACGGCCCTTAAGAATTTTATCCGACCTCTGCCCCAAAACCATACCCTCTTTAATCTCGGCCGTTTTGTATTTTTCCTTCGTCGTATTCTTTTACAAGATTTTCACTTGACAGCATAATTTTGATAACATTACAATATTGCCGGCGGAACAATTTTCTGTTAATATTTTCAGAGACTCAATCGTTATTAAATTTAAATTGTTTTTGGAACTTGTTCAATTTTATATTACCTCTAAAACAATATATTTCATAAAAAAAAATTATTCACACCAACCCAAAACTTAAAATATCATTAAGAGATATATACTCAAAAGCACAACACTATCGGAAAACTTTAATAATTTGATACAAGTTTACAGTACAAAACTTCACCATCTGTACGAAATAAAAAGTACGACACTCGAGAGGTACATTTGTCAATTCAACGGCAATCAGATACGCTTTTTTCCCGACAAGAAATGTACCATTCGATGCTCGACTATGTATCCGATCGAATAAGATACATTTGAAATATCCGGAATGTTTCGTGGGTTGTCCATTTCAGTCGTATTGCTAGTAATGTGTCTTTTTAATCTGTTCGTTGGACTGTGAATGTTGTGGTTGGTGGATTTGGTTTTGCTTGTTGGGTCTCAACTGGGTTATTCTTTGTGTTTTTACGAGGACTGGTTTTGTATGGAAATTTATCCTCTGTTGTTGATTTTAGGTTTTTTTCTATCGGGAGATAGAGTTATTTTGTTTATATCAACAGAAATGAGAGTTTAAGAGTATAAAAAGTATATAAACTATAGTAGATTATTAAAATATTATATATGGTTGTGGGAAAAATGTGTTGCTGGTGTCTCCGTTAAGTGTGTGAATTGTTCGGATCGCCTGGAGTGTGGTGAAAGTTTCTCTTCCCATACCGGAAAAGTTGTAGATAGACGAGTTGAAAATTTTCTCAGAAACTAGTGTCGAAGTTAACTAAAATAGAAAAATTCGATCAATCTGTGAAACTTGGTTTTCTTTTGTATGTTTTCGCTACCAAGCGAAATTTAATGTGTTCCAACTTAATTTCGTGGAGGAAATCGAGAATTTTCTTCTGAAACAATAGACGATACTTTGTTGAGAAGGGATAGGCGGAAATTGAAAATGGGTTACTTATTATACATATACAACAGCTTTAGGTATTACGCAAGTTTGAAACAATATACACAAAGCCTTATAAAATCGATTTCGAAAATTAAAACTTAACGAAGATTTTTCACGAGAAAACTTCCCCAAATAAATTTTTCAAATAATCCCAACAACTTTTCACTTTCACCATCAAATCGACATATCAAAAAGATCCATATAACTTCAATACAACTTTGACCGACACAATACGAATACAAACCAGTAGCCACACATACCCTTAGAAACCACCGCGGACACGAATTTCTAAACTGCACCATTCAATATCCAACCTAGAATAGGCTCACTTTAAGCTTACGAGTGCATCTACCTCATAGTAAACACGTCAGGTGCAGCAGCCACCCTCTCCCGGCGCGTCCCGGTTCTGAAACTGGGAGGCGTAGGGCCAGGGGGTGCCCCTCCCGGTCTGGGATTCCTGGGGGTTCTGGTGGCGGGTGCTCGTTGCCCCCTGAATGTGGGTGCCTCTCGTAGTATTTTTGCACCGATTTGCACCGTCGGGTGAACAATTGTTGTTTTTTAATTAATTTTTGTTTTGTATGAGAGGTTATTTTTTTAGGTTTGAATAGGTTTATTGATGATTTTTAATGGGTTTCGAAGCTTTTCGGATTAAAATGCGATTTTTTTCGATAATTGATACTGATATTTTGTTATAAAAATAAAATAAATACTCAAAAATTGATATACTTTCTAATTTGATCAGTAAATTAACACATTTTCAAAATTTTATTCGAAATCTCTCAATAATCATCATTTATCAAAGGAAAATTTCTATACATCGTTTCTGTGCTGACTCATTTGAATCATAATATTAGGCAAAATAATATACTTACGCTCAAATCTAATGATTTTCAATCAACAATCATTTACTCGAACAAAACTGTATCGACAAAAGAAACATTACAGAATCGACCTATTTAAATCTAAACAAAACTTCATATTCACATTAATCAGATTTTCAATCAACAATTTATATCCAGAAAACAACAAAAGTTCCATCATTTTTGTATCCCATTATTACTTAAAAAATTTCCCTAACGGTAACCAATATTGGCAAAATGTTAAGAGTAATACTGCCATAACATTGGTTACCCAGACGTACCAGTTTTAAAACCTATTACAAAGTCCCAGTCAATTTATCATAATACCCAGTTTATAAATAAGTGCACATATGAAAATTTATTTTTCAAATTTAAAAAATGCTCAAATATATCAAATTTTCCAAGTCTTCCAAAAAATTCCATTTCGGTTGCAAAAATTGGCATTTGGCATTAAAAAAATTAAAATGATAAGGTAAAAAAAAAAATATCGATTAGACAATTTTACTAGTTTTATCAACACAAAAAAACTAATATGCTTGCATCCATATAACCCAAGATGATCATCGAATTTTCCCGCTCAAAAATCGTGAAGTGCAGCACCGCCTTAACAAACTCATGAGTGTAGACTCGCCTTAATCAAAATGTCTAGAGCGTGACAGGCCGGAGTCCCGATCATGTGCGTCGGGACGTTCAGTGAGCGGCGCGCCCCCGACAAGGCGGCAGCGCGCCCCCAGGCGCTACGCCCTCCTTTGTTTGTTGACGTTTTTTTCCGTTTTTGAACGCGCGCGCGCTCGCGAACGCGCCCTTTGGCAATAACAACTAACGTGTGCGCCATGTGTCGCGCTGCCCGCCACACGTTTTCGCTGTTGCTATGACTTGATCCGTTGCAGGTTTGTTTATTTATTTGGCGTTTTCGAACCGATGCAACAAGTTCGGTTTCGCGGTCGGTCTGTTTTTGTTTTGTTATGTATTTCGGGGTGTAATGGTGGGTGTTTGGTCAGGTGATTGGTTTGTCGTATTTTTTTTTTGGTGAATTTTGAATTTGAGGATGCGCTCGAATGAAATCGAGCTGTCGTTTTATATAATGGATTCATCCGCGGTTTGGATTTGCATACTGAATATTGGAGGGATTTCGTTGTGGTAAATTTGAAACTGTCTGCTGACTGGATTAAATGGGTTTTGTAATTAATCTTTCGAAAAAAAATGTTGATAGACCCTTAAAATCTTTGTTAGAAGCCTTCTATCTCCAATATATTTATTTTTTTAATAATATATTTAAATGTTTAAATCATAGACTTTATAATATCGGAAATATTATTCCGGATCTATTCAAATAAGATGCTTTGTTTTAAAAAAATATATCCTGGTCGCGATTTCGATATTACACTCCGAACAATAGGATACGTTCGAAACGATGAAAATATAAGTTTATTCATATATTCATAACATTCAATTGTACTGAAATATCTAAATAAATGTATATTATTTTGATAAAATTAAACAATCCAAGTGTATCTAATTTTGAAGTTGTATTTGTTTCACGGATCAATCCAGAAATCCGGGCAAATTCATTTCCTGAAACCCTTTCTTCCTTTCGGCTAATCGGGAGACTTCAACAAAATACATTCGTATTTCGCGTATAGATTATATACAAATTAAATTAAACGTGTATATGTTTAATTTTATGTATTATTAAATGTAAATGTATTATTATCAAAAAATAATAAATCATCTCTCGAAAATTAATGTAATTCAAATTTATCAAGCCTACAAAATTTATAAAACGAGTTATTTACATAAATTCCCGGCGAAACCCGATACAGAAACAACGATTCGAAACGCGTTACCATTTCTCCGATCTCAAATTGCGTTTATTATCGTCAAAAACACGCATCATTAAATCTCGCAGTGGCTTCCGAATCTAATGTATCGAACGAGACAACTACTGATAAAGGGGAACGACGAGCGGGTTATAATTTATCATTCGACGCTTTCTTATATCCCTGTAATCTGAAGGATATTCATTCGCGAGGAACTGGGATCAATTCTTCTACTAAGATATCCGGCTTAGCGTCACTTGCTTCTATTGTTTCCTTTTTTCCGGACTCGTTATGGCTGGGTCACATTTTCGTGTATAAGCCGAGGAACTTATGGGATTCTAGTATATGTATTCGAATTTTGAGACGTTTTCGATGTAAATGTATGGATTGAAATTTAAATTGAAATGTAATCGTTCTTCGATAATCATTTTGTAATATATAGTAGGATAATATTATCTTTATGAGGTTTCTGTTTATTTAATTAGCTTTATAAAACACTTTCTATACTGATCAAATTATTCACCAAGTAACAACACAATTGGGAACACTCAATTTTTTTATTAATTAAAAATTAGCTATTTTATCAATATATATAATAGATGGCAGTAATAAATCGCTATACGCACACATTAATTCCCTTCCTGTTCATTAATCTACAAAAGAAAGAAAACTCTGTTGAAAAATTCAAGAATCCAAATTATCCCGAAATTAGCCAAGCAAGAAAAATATGAAATTTGAAATTTCCTTTCGCTTAAATTTCTCGGTACACATGAAAAGTTATCCGCGTGAAACCTGACGGTCGTTTAATTACGCAATCTTAATTGGCTTTAATCTCGGTCTTTCTTAACGATTGCTCGAATGCGTCATGGTCCGTGTCGGATATGTCGGAACATAAATTTGTGTCGTTAAATTTTTATAGGCTGTCATATCAAAAATAGACGTTTTCAAATAGACGCCTTTGATCGTGGCGATTTTTTTTAGTGCGTGTGCCTAATTTCTTATTTATGTGCTTTAAAATGCTCCCTTTGGTGCCTGGGTAAATTTTTCAGGAATGAATTTTTAAATATTTGAAAAGATTATTTATCGCTTTGTTTTTTTTGCGAATAAATTCAATTGGACTATAGAACGTATCCGATCTTAAAAGAATCGTTCAATGATAAATTTCTTTATGTCACTTTCGTGCAGGATCAAATGCGTGCTATAAATCTCGCAAAAGTTTTTCTTTGTCACGGCAATTTTTCATATAACTTTTTAAAAGTAAAACAAATTTATTGTGCACGAGGGGCACTAGAATCAGAACGGCCACGCGAAATAAATTACACCGATAAACAATGAACGTGAAACAATAAAAGACTTTTCGATGCGACATCAAACTCATTTTGTATCAAACGAAAAATTCCAACCATCGACCGTGACTTTATTAAAAAAATTCATCGCAACCCATTCTTTGCAAATCACCATCAGCACAATACGCCGCATTCAAAAGCTCGCTCACTCCCATATTAAATTTTTCATCACGCATTATCCGAGCGGGCCAAATTCAAAATTTCATCGTCGACCACCGCAAAGTCACCCGAATGGGAAACGCCAGCAAAAAGGGTCTGGTGCGGAACAGACGAGGATTCCATCCACGGACTATCCCTTTTGCGGGCACTATCTTGAGGCTTTTGTGGCACTATCTCGTTTATCTGCCAGAAGGTGGAGCAACAGCGCAATCATAATTGAAGAGGGTCAGATTTTAGATATTCGCTTCTGTCAATTCGGAATCCTGTCATATTTGACCTATGCAGAGTCCTTCGTCGGATGACGTCGACGGCGCGTAAATTGGAAAAACGTCGACTTTCATACGACATTATGTTATTTACCGAGATTTTCGTGTATAAGATAAAATCGATATTCGATTTATTTTTTCTTTGGAATTTTACGAATATCAAATTTGAAGATCGTTGGATGGATGATGTGCGTTATTTGACATGTTTCGTGTGTGAACTTCCTGCATGTGTAATCAAAAGTTTTAATGGTTCGAATGTATCTTTGTTGATGTTTGAATGTTTTCTTGTAAGGCCTCGTTAGATGTGTGCGCAAGAGAATGAATCAATAATTTATGTTTTCAAATGTATTCTGGTTCCAAATGGGATCGTGTAATCTAATTAGATCCTTTGAACATGCTGTAACAACTCGATTATTTTCATATTGATAATTCCCGACGTTCCAATTATCATAAATTGATAAATATTATATTTTTTGAATGGAAATTGTAATGATTTTTATCTTGTACGTTTTATGTGAGTCGAAATAAGATCAAACGAATTTGTTTAATTTTTTTTTTGATTATCAAACATGGAAAATAAGCATTGTACAAAGTATCATGTACCGTTATAATTTTAAAATGTACATTTAATTATTATATATTTATTTTATTGAACATATCATTTACCGATGTTAAGTCACCACTCAATTTCGTTAAACGATACGTTCGTCATAGATCACGTATCAGATAAGTGCTAAATGTTTTTTTAGATTTTTAACCACTATTTTATTATGTGAAGATACACAAAAAATTTCAATATTATCAAAATAGTCATGTCTTTTATAAACTGCAATGAAGATGACATATCACGTAAATAGATTCTATCAATAGAAATTTTTCAAAAATTATCAGTAATATCTGTTACACAAAAATAAGAACTACAACCAACAAATAGTAACAAAATCAATGAACTTATCAATATTGAATTTAGTTGAGCTAGAATTTTTTTATTATATCATAAATATTGTATTTATTTAACGATTGTTTTTTTATATTTTTTGTAATATTAGCTAAACCAGTAATGATATTTTATTTTTATTTTTGTACAACGACAATGAAATCACATTCGGAAAAACTTTACCAAAAACACTTTTCAACCATTCCAAATTGCTTTCCATCCGCGAAAACCCCCATTCTAATACAACTCAGTTGAAAACAAACATATTTTCAATACATCCAATATAAATTGTATTATCCGACATAGTGTTGCAGAAAGCGTGCTCCGACTCCGAACACGCGAAGCTCTCCTCAATAATCGCGAAAGGGCGGAGGCTTAGCGGCGACATAAATCTGGCCATGAAATGGCCAGAGATTCGAATTGAAAAGCGCTACGTGGTGACCCTTTTAATTTAATTGAAGGGCCGCAATAAATAGGCGAAACGCGAACCGGATAGGCTCCGGCCCTCGGGGGTTTTATTGCGCGGATTGATTGATTTTAAATAATTAAAGTTGGGAAATCGCTGTCTGTCTTGGGTGGGTGGTTGCGTGGATGGGGCTGTGGTTGTGGTCTATGGGAAATTCTGATTTCAGAGTGGGTATGGTGATGGGTTCGCTCGGATTGAAGTGGGTCTATTTGCAGTTTGTTGTGTCGGATGGTTTTGCGAAATGTTTATGAAGGGTTTTGTTTGAATTTGATTTTTTATTTAAATTAAATTGAATTTAAATTGAGTTTGTGGTGAAATTCTGCGATGTCTGTATAAGAATAGAAATCCGAAGCAAAGAATTATCCAAACTATTTTTATATTGTTTCGAAACAATGCAAAGTGCTTATAATACAAAGCCATTGTTTCATATATATATAATAATAAAAATTTGTTTTCACTTATTTTTCATCAAATAACAACAGATATATAAAGAACTTATAAAAAATTGAATTTATAGACCCATATGTATGAGATGAGAATTTAATTATTTTTACAAAATAACTACAGCCGTCCCTTAATTGTTTGATAATCTCTTTTTAATAATTTCATAAGTTGAGATTATCGAATATGAAATTATAATAAATTAAATAAATTTTTCCTCAAAAAAAACAAAGATATGTATATAATATATTTGGATATTGTTTGAAATTTATATATTCATATAATTTATTTATATACAAATTCATCAATTTTTGCAATAGCTAAACATTCAATCCTTCACCTTTCATTGAACATAAAAAATTAACAACATCTAATTTTTAAATATCTCTCGACTAGTCAGTTTTCCAACATTTATAGCAATATAAAACCGACACAAACCATCCATACTTTATTTATATAAAACACCATTTTCCTATGTACAATTCTCAATTAAAAAGTACATCAAGCCCACATATAGACAAGCCCACCACTAAATTACGCGTGTAGCTGCTCCCAAGGCAATTCCTCCATGTCAACGTGGTCCCGTCGATTTATCTTCCATGAAACTTGTGCGATCGCAAAAATCGCACTTTTTCGCCCAAAGTCGAACCTATGAATATTATCGCGTGATGAATGGCGGGAGATTTCAGCCGTGAGGCGGTCCGTGAAAAATGTTGAGGATTTTTTGCTGTAGGGTCATGTCGAAACGTTCAATATCGTGTTGAGAGTTGATGATGGATAATGTGTTGGGTTTATTGATGATATTTTTTCAAGGTTGTCAAATGACGGATGGTGAATTTTCTTTTTAATTTAGATTTTATTGCATTCGAGCTCGTTAAAATTTCCGAGTGATTTCGCTCGATTAATCGGTGTTCCATAATTCATTTTCCAATTTGTAAAATGCTCAATTTATTATTAACCATTTAATTATCAGCCAATAGATCATTAATCACTTTCAAATAAGCGTTTCACATTAATCAAAAAACATTGTAATGTTGAATTCTCATTGGAAAATCGTTCACGAGTTTCGAAATAACTCTGCTTTTTAATTTATTCTCTGAAAATAAATAAACAGCGCACATATTACAATATAGAAAGTGAAATTTATTATTCGCGTCTTTCAAATTTGCACATTTTTTTCAAATTTAATATTGTTCTCGCGCAGAAATGAAAATACAAAAGCAGATACATTTCTTTCACTTTGTAGCTCATTCATTGTAATAATTGGCACATACGAACACGATAAATATTCAGCGAACCCTTTTATTTGACGTCGGTTTCAATTATTTTATTCACAATTTAGAGCACCCTCGGTTATGTAAATAATTGAACTCGGGTGTGACTCCGAATTGTTTGTCAGATTTATTATGAACATTAAAACGCTTTGTGGTGCGCATTGTTAAGGCTGAAATTGATAGAGAAATGGAAAAGACGGCTTCAGCATGGAACTTTTCCATTCGAGACTAGCGGAAAATTGATTCAATAAGAAATTTAATGCATAAATATTATAAATTTGTAAGAAATTGAAAATTTTACGTAATGGAGCGATGATTAAAATATTTGTGATTGAAAAACATTATAAATATTAGGGAGCAATTTTCTTTTGAATCGACGAGTGTTTTCACATCAAAAACACATTTTTCGTATCGAATGTCAGTTTTGAAAATTGTCATGTGTTTCTGATGCATTCTGTATGAGATGTCGTTTGTCGATCGTCTGAAGCATCACAATCAGTCGCTTGTCAAATGTCACTTTCCTTTTCGAGATCGTCGACGATATCCAACATTTGCGAATGATATCTGTCAATTAAAATGACAAAAGTCAAACATCAGGACGATACAACATCATAACTCATGCGTGCTTTTAATTGCGGTACTTACATAAAAATAGAATGAAAAAAACTAATGTATCCATGATTCATACGACTCCCATAATTCTTATGAATAAATACGAAATGGTATTCATGAGAATATTTAGTGTTCTTCATTGATATTCGATGATAAAAGGCTGTATTTTTATACGCGAACATATAAAATAATCTGGTCAGTTTGTGTAACGCGTTCTTTTATTATATTTGTGATTTTAGCACGTATTGTGATTCACAAAAGATAATATTCCAGTGCTCTCTAGTAATTCGGCCTAGAAACGTGTCTAGCGTGAATAATAGAATCTCAAAGGACTCTCTTGTTACAACGGTATACCCTGGCGAATGAAGGAATATTCGTTTTTCTCCAACTAATCATATACATTATGTTTTATGTAGTACGTGTTAAATTTCGCGCGTGCGTTGTTGTGAATATTTTCGGGACGACGAAAAGTAATTCACAATTTAATATGAATAATTTTTGTTTCATAACAATTAACGATATAATCATACATGTTTTGATTGAATAATTATCATATAAATGTTTATTTTGCTATACTTTGATACGCTCGAGCCTATTTACAATTTTCCACGTACATTTTCCGGCCGGTGAAAAAGTTGTCGAAATCAAATCATCTCTCCGCGGATCACATTCAAAAGGAAATTTTCACGCAGACCCGAAATAACGAAAGTGAAAAAGAAGAAAAAATAAACACATCTCACAAAAGAACGACTCCCATCGTTTTCTTTCGCTGAGATTTCGGCCGAACACTCGAATTGTTTTCCCTCCGCCGTCGGTTTTTTTTTTTTTTCATTTTATTCATCATTCAGCCAAAGCGACTTTTCAACTCCGTCTGTTTTCCCACTTAGGGCCCGCGGAAAAGGAAGACGGCGCCCCGTTCTAAACACATAAAAATTGATCCGCGCACTTTTCGGATACATTATATACGGCACACGTACTCGGGGTCCCTTTTATGCCGCCCACACTTGGCAAAATCCCGCTTTATTGCAGCAGCTGACGGCGAGTCTTGCCATTGCGAGATTTGAATTTAAATAAGCCCATGTCGACGCCGATTACCCTACATTCTAGACAACAAAACGGGAGGCTTGGTTTTTATGGACGAAAATTTCCCGGAGGAGAGGCAGGGGAAATAATTAGGAGTTTTTCCCGCGTGCCCCTCCGGGAATGCTTGGTTCGTTTTCTTTCATCGGAATTTCGTGTATATACACAAATTTAGCGTTTTCCAGGTGAAATTTAAAGGTCGCAGAGTGTCGTCGAATATTTATTATGCGCGTCGGACAGAGGTGGGCAACTGCGCGCGTGAAATTTGGAAATTCGTTTCGGGCGAACTTCGATAATAAGAAATTCAAATTTGTTGAAAGTTTGCGCGAGCGACGAAACTTCGATACTTTTGCGTTATTTTTTGAAAAAGTTTTTTCTGTGAAACAAAGGGATTCTTCCGAGTCGCGTGTCTGATGCAAAATACGCGCGATTGATGATATCCCATTCGTTTTTACATATTTTTTTCAAAGAAATTTTTATCGAGTTAATGACGCTTGAAAACAGATTGATAGCTTTCGAAAATTTGCAAAATTTATAAATCATCTCACATTGATACTTATAAAAGAACATACATCAACGACTTTGCTTTATTGCACGTATTTTCACTGATCACCAAAGCTAACGATAAAGTTTTGTTTATTAGTAGTATTATATATGCAAAGTATAATTATAATAAAAGAAATAGTCTTTCTGATACTCTGGGTAGATGTATACTTTTTATAGTGAGTAATAAATTTTAAAAACTAACTTTTCTTAAAATTTTTTAGATTATATTTATTATCCCCTATATATAATAGCGGATATCTGTCTGTCTGTGTATCACAATGACGCTCGCGGCTTTTAAACGATCGACGGTCGTTTTTTCGAAATAAAAACCAGAATTAAAAGCCAGACCGGGATTCGAACCCGGGATCTCTCCTACGATAGTCGAAGAACGACACCACGACGCCAAACGTCGAATTGAACGGATGTCTTTTTTTTTAAATATGAACTATAAAATTATTGTTAATGATTCTAATATGGTCTTTATGCGTATGCGCCTAGCTTCCATAATATCGTGAATTATAAATTGATTAATTCAAATCGAGTGCGGGCATCGGGTAGCCTATATGTCACAAACAAATAAATGAACTATTTTAATTTTATTAATTAAATATTAAATATTCAAATCGGGTTTTCATATTTTAACGTTTTCCGTTTCTTAATAAATCAATACCCGATGTTATTAACATCGGGCCTATATACTAGTATTAATCATATGCATCAATTTTTTTGTCAACGCCAATGATTCAAGTTCATAAACCAATCAGACGGTTTTTGATTAAAAAGCTATGTATTTTTTTATTTTTTCAGCAGGTTTTGGTGGTTGAGGCAAGGGTGTTGAAGGCCGAATTTGCGGTCTTCCACCGGCCATGCACGGTGCAGGGGCGCGCCTCGGTTCACAGTGGACTAGACGCAAACCCTGTGTCCAGGGACCATTAAGGAGAGCTCATCCTGCATCAGGAGCCACCTGGAACGTTCAGGTCATTATTAATTTTATATTAGATTTAAAATCTGAGGAGATAATGAGGCGTGAATGTCAACAATGAATTAAATTGATTAATATGTATAAAAATTAAATTCGATGAAGCGTATCTGACAAATACATTTGAAAAATAATCAAACTAGACTAAATAATCTTCTGGGTTATTTTCAGCGCGAATTCAACTACTAAATATTTAGTAGTTATTTAAATTTTTATCATTCTTTGCCAAACAAAATTAGATGACCTTTTCAATGCATAGTATTATCATTAATTTTGCGTTGTTTTTTTTTCGTTGATATCAAATCTGAAAGTGTCGTTTCTAGCAACCGAAACAGTGCCATTTTGTTTAATATTAATCCTACCGCGATTTATGGTAATTGTGTTTCAAAACTTAAACTGAGTTTCGTGCGAGCGCCAAGAACCTTGCAACAGTTGTGTCAATATACTTAGTCAAATTGTCTATGCTACTATTATGGGCATTATATACATATATATTCGCATTTTCATTGAATAATCAATAGAGAGGTACAAATTTATATTCCACTCTCAAACGAGGAAAATATTAATTATTCAAGTGCAATTCGCGATCTTATTAACACGACACGGCCAATGTTCTAAGTAATAAATTCATGCGCCACAATGCTTACGATTTCTGAACAAAAGCGACCCAATAATGAAAAGCGAATTTGAATAATAGCGTTAAAAAAACTAATAATTAATACCATACTATTTTCAGAATTCGAGGATTCGCGAACATGAATCGCCCACCTCATGATGTACCTTCGCGAAATTGAAATTTATTCAACTTAAACTCCCACGGCAACGCATATTGTATTATTTAAAACATATTATACTTTGATAAATATTACAAAACCTTCTCCACGTACATATTCGTAGCTGCGTGCATATTTAACGTGTGCCCATACTAATTTCGTTCCGCTTTTGCAACGTATCCCGTTAAAGGATTAAGTCGTTTTTGACGTGTGCGTTGTACCAAAACGCGCTAATTTCATTGTATATAATTTCAATATGAACACAATCCGGCTACGATTAATATTATTATTAAATTATACGCATCCGCCGAAATATAAACAGACTCTAATATGTGCGGACCTGTCGGTGTGTTTACAGCGCAAAATTATTTCAGGTCTTAAAACAATTTACGTTTTAGAATTGATAGTATTTATTTTATTTTTATATACTCATTGTAAGTGCAAGAATAATGTTTTGTATTTTTATAATGATTTTTTAAGTACTTTTTATGCACATGTGGTTTTGTATACTAATATGTAAATGATATATGTGATTTACATAATATTCCAACTTTCTTTTGCGTTCTTCTTGGTGGTAACTTTAAATGTAAACACATGTTATTTTTATAATCTTAGGATTCATAAATATTTATCATAATAAAGATTAATAACATCTAAAAAGATCATGAAATATTCATAAACTTTTTTGAAAATATATCATTTTACAAATTTTAGATTTTTTTTTTAAATCCAAGAGTTACTAGTCTTCGAACTTTCACAGTAACATATAATAATACGAAAGATTTAATAGTGTAATTATCGGCTTATGTTTCTAGATTTTACTACGCGTTTTTTGCAACTACGCTTTTGCGGCGTTAAATTGAAAATGGCTGAAGTTGGCTTTGCAGCTTCGGACATATATTTTTTGTCAACTTTTGTTTCACGTTGCCCCAATTCCAGGTCGTTCGTGGAAAAGTGACTTCGAAGTGCCTCTGGCATGCCTGCAGAGCCCTTTCCCTCGGTCTGCTGCTGATGGTTTTGGGAGCGGCCATGGCAACCATAGGCAAGTATTTTTATTACAAAAACATCAAAAACTTCATCCAAATTTTTCTTATCGATCGATTCTGGAAGATATCTCGTTAAGATTCTATCTGAAAATTATATTTCAGACTTTGTGTTAAAATTCAGAAGAGCCTCATTCTATTTTCGAGTACCATGGAAATCTGTGTCGATGGCGAAACCCACTCGACCCACGTACAGATCCGCTGCCGATAACTCTTTAAAAACCCTCAAAATATCCAATCGTTTCAGATTAATCCGGGGTACATACATATTACACATCCAATAAACCTTCGACAATTCTTTCCCGAGATTTATTCGCATGATTACTCACGTATTTTTTTTACAACCGCGTATAAAATGGGGGATGACGTGTTAATGCGCCGCTAAAGTGTCACTACCCATCTCTTTTTTTATTACAGGTGCTATAATTTTTATCTGAATTTTTTGCGGTTCAAAAAAATGATTGATTTTTATTTCATGCTTAAATTTTCAAATCACACATATGATATACTTTCATCGTTCTTAAGCCCAAATACGCAATAGGCCGATTTCACGTAAACCATATAAAACAAATCGACGCTTTAATGAAACGTGACGATCGAATACCAAAATCCGATACATATTCGAGCGTATGTATTTGCTTTTCATTTCGAACGTTATCCCGCCATTAGATCGGTCCTGGCCGCGGATATCGTGCATTTTCGGCCGTGGGCCTGTCGATCCCTTTCGCCATGTTTGCTCGCCTTTTTATTTATTTATGTTCCTTTTTTTTATTTTGTTTGATTTTTTCCGGGTGCCGAAAGCGAGTTTCGCTTCGTTTTCGTGGTGGGAAAATTCACTGTGGACGGGTGTCTTTTTGTGTTTTTGTTTTTTCGCTGGAAAGTTTTTTTGATGCTTTGGCACCGTTTCGTCTTTTGCTTTTTTTCAGGAATGCTAAGATGGGGTTTTGGTTTATTTCGTGTTTTTTTTATGATGTGCTTGAATTTGTTTGTTTGATATTAGTACTGAATTTATTGCTTCAATTGAATAAATTTACGATAGTTGTTTAATATATAATACACTAGTAGAGGCCTTTTGTTTTTGAAATTCTTAACGATATTTTTTTTATAATACCGGCAGTAAGTTTACTCTTATTTGTATTTGAGATGTTCGCAAATTATGTTAAATTTTCTGTGTATGTATTTAATTTTATAAAAAATTTTCTTAACAAAACATTATCGAAACATAGAAAAAATAATTTTTGATTAATTTTTCCATAGAATTTTATGAATTCAAACGTCAAAAATATAATACAACGGCAATTTATGTAAAATTTTCACAATTTTCTCTGAAGCCCTCTATTGGGAAAATTCAAAACTAAATTTAAGTCTTAAACAAAAAATCATGCATTACTTAATCTTTTTACTTATCTACGTATCTACGTTTTTTTTGTAAACACAATAAATTCAATCTATACACATATCATATAATATTTGGTAAAAAACATGACTAAAATTCAATAAGTCAATTATTCAATCATAGATGCCGTTCGTTTTTCTCAACTTCAATATCCTTGTTTTTGTTTTTTCATAACACATAATACTTTCGGAAACAACTTCATCAAAACCTTTTCTAGCAAAAAAGTATATTTACTCAAAAATTCATATAAATGCAATTAAATTTCAGGTTATTATGCTGACCACCTTTCAATAGGCCAAGAGATACGTGGAAATGCCACAGTACGAGTCAAAAATGAATCGCGTGGATTTCATCTGAACAACCTTTCTTATGCAGGTCCCATTGTGATGGGAGTTGGCGGTAATTAAACAAAATATAAATCTAAAATAATATATTTTTCTCATAATAAAATTTTGAAAATGGTATATTTGATACGATTGATATTGTGTTGTATCTAATAGTTTTCTTTATGTATTGATTGGTAGAAATTTTCCGTTTTGAAAATAAAAAAGATTGTTATTAGAATGCCCCCAGAGAGATTTGAACTCTCGACCCCTGGTTTACAAGACCAGTGCTCTAACCCCTGAGCTATGGAGGCGCATGATGTTTCGTCGATTATTATGCAATAACATAAGTATGGATGTGTTTGTAATAAAATGGTTCTCAATTTCTTTATTAATAAAAATTTTTAAATATTCGACAATGTTATTTTGAAATTTATCGTGAGTTCGAATTTGTATTTTATATCAATTTTTCTAAGAAAAATAGATTAATAAATTCTAAACTTTAATTTGTCAATATTTTTATTTATTCGGAAAATAAATACTTATAAAAAAAATGTACTTAAATATATATCATCATAACAGAGAAATGTTCATTACATATATCTTAAAAATGTTGAGAACCTTTGGTCATAAAATCATAATCAGTAATGAATAATCGTTAAACTATTATATGCATAAAGAACAACTATGTACAATTTCAAATACAAATGAAATTAAATATAGAATAATAATTATTTTCAGGATTTATTGTTGTTGCTGCTTGTGTGATGACTTTCGAAGCAAGAGATTCTGCTGCTAAAGTCATGCCTGCTAGACTTAAAGGTACCATAGTTGGAAACCAAGTCAGACAAGTAGTCTCAGCGAGAAGGTGTGTATCTTCACAAACTGGTCCCGCTAGATGGGATCATCACCTAGGTGTTTTTCGCTCCTCACCAAGTTCAGCAGATAGGAGAGCCTTGACTGCTGCCTTTTTGCAATTTTCCAAAAATTTAGCGTGTGTATAGAAATTATAATATACAAAATATAAGTAAATGGTAAATGTTTCAACATGAATTATATATAATTTCAGAGATAGTCGAATAACAAACCAAAGCAGTTTATCACATAGACCATTATTAGCTGGAAGCTTATCTCCTGCTGGTCCAAAAAGAAGCATTTTGCGAAGTGGTTCAGTACCAAATTTAGAAAGGAAAGAGCACACCAGTATACCACCTCCTCCGAGAATCGCACCAAGAAAACCAGTTCGATCTGGTTGTACTTTGTTGAATCCTGCAATGTTACCACGACAAGCACTTTCTGTTGACGAAACACACGTAAGAAGTTCTAGGTAAAACTAAAATCATTACTTTTTATAAAACTTGAAACTCAAATGATAATGTGAATAATGTTTACTGTAGTAGATATAGTAGGGAATCTCTTGCTGGATCTCAAGGATCAATGGCAATGGATTTGCATGTGCCAAACGATGGTCCAGTCACACTACGAGTACGTGATCGTTCTCGTGCTGTATCAAGAACTGCACGAGGTGCTCCAAGACCTATGACTGCACGGTCAGATACTGCTAAACGACATATGTTATCAAGACAAAAACAAATAATTGACGATGATGAACACCATGGTAATATTTTAAAATTGCATAAAGTAACATTTCAATTAGAACACGCATTAAATCTTTTCCTGTTGAAGTTGGAAAATATAAAACATTCTGAATGACAAAAATTATTTTTGAAGTTTGTAGACATATGCTTCATTTAAGTAAATAACTTAGTAATTGCAATTTCATACTTTACTTAATATATTTCACTTGAAATATTCAATACTAATATTTTATATGTTGATGATATTGCAATACCTAATGTCCGAATTTATCACTTTTTTATCATAAGTTAATGAATTTTAAATTACAGTATTTAACATAAAATGTCTCAGTGCATGAAAATTATAAGTCATATTCACAAAGATAGAAAATTTTTGATTTTAGAATCTTAAAGCTTTGTACACATGCTTGCACCGAACTGAACCATTTTATGAAATTATACATATGCATCTTTTGAATTGCTTTAGTATTTTCCGCTTTATTTGACATTAGCTCGAAATACAGAACGAATCCGTGACACACATTCGTGCAGTCCACATCTTCCAGGCTGCCGAAGGACATTAACTCAAGATAGTTTTGGAAATACAAGCCATGAACACAGGTATTTATCCACACAAATTTCACCATCATAAACACAAACAAAAGCATTTTATAATTCATAACACAATCAAAATAAAGTTTCATTAAAATTATTCAATTTATTTTGATTGGCGAAATTGCATGATACATTTTCTACAAAATGTATTAAAATTACCATCATTAATTTATTTACTCCTTAGATATACGAAATATAATCGGGCAATAATTTTTCATTATAAAGTTTGATAAAAATATTTCAGAAACTTTATTTGATAATCAAATAAATATCTGATATGCATGTTTTATTATAAATTGTATATATATTTTCAATACTATATTTGTGATTTCATATCAAATTTGTATGAAAATGCTTTTAAATTTGCTACCAAAAGATTATAATATAATATATTACTTAATAAGTATTTAATTTTATTATAATTATAATAATCCATATAATTCCAAACTTTTCAGACGGAATTCTAATGCATCTGATATATTGTATTCTAGAAGAACACGATGTAAAGAAAATATTCCAATGGCACGTTCTGCAAGTACATCTCCACACCCTCGGCGTACTCGCCAGAAGTTGCCTCCTGCTAGCTTAGATCTTGGATCATCATATCCGATCAGCGAAAATGATCCGTGTGATTTATCTCCAGATTTAGTTATGAGTGAATATCATACTGTTTGTGATGATCAAATGATTTCAATTACTTCTGAAATCAAACGAAAATCACGTGTATTTCCTAATTCAGTCGATAGCAGAGATTCCAGATACTCTACAGAAACAGGAACTCTTCATACTGCTGAAATAAATATAAGTGAAGATGCAATGACGGACTTTGATCTGCAAACAGAAACACCTTCCTCGCATACAGAAATCGATGATGGTGACTTAACTGAAGATATCACTCCTACGTTTGATAGTGATGTAACTAATTCAAAAAATGATGATAATGATGCATCGACAGTTATAGATGTAATATGTGCTCAAGAAATTAACGATGATGTAACTTAAGAATGTTCGTAAAACTTAGACATACAAGAAATGGAATTGAATATATTTAATACACATTTTGTAATCTCTTGTAATTCATATAGTGAATTATGTGATCTGGTTTCTAATTAAAATAAATATGAAAACATGTGCATGAATATATTTTATTTATTTGATTTTTTGTATGATTTCAATGTTTTTAATATTTAATAAAATGAAAATTCAAACAATAGAAAATGTGGAACTCATAATAAGATTAATATAAAATGTATGTGATTGTTAGCATGAAATGTCAAATAATAGATTCACACTTTTTACCAATAGTTATCCATAGTTTTTATATGATTAATGTTTATTTGTTATTAACATTAACATAAGCATGACTGTGAATTTATATTAACAATAAAATGTATCCTTGTTGTTTGTTAATTATAAAATATTTAAAGAAAAAAAGAATTATTGAAACACTTTTTAAGTATGAATGTGTGTTGTAACCTATCGATATGTAAGTTATCTAACCTTTAGATCAAATACACAAATCTCGGTCATTGGAAACCATTTAAGTGTTTATCCACCTTAATCCTCGATTTCATTCACTAATGTGAATAAATTACATTCTCATCACATTTTTCCTTTTATTCCATATTTAGAATGTGAAATTACGATAGTACTATTTAAAAAATATATTCTTGTACACTTAAATCTCATCCCACATTTAACAAATCCATTTCAAATCTAATTAAACGATGATTATTATGAGGCCAACTGATCCATATAAAACACAGCCTTTTCATTTTATTTTTGCCAGTAGACACTTATGCATCATGTAGATAAGTGTCTAGGGTGGAAGAAGTCGGCATTTTTTTTAAATTTCACACATATTTTTTAAATCTACAATCATGTATTTTGATAACGAACCATATAACAATATTTCTCTGATCCAACCACAAGCAAGGTATATTTATTTTTGTTAAAAATGCTTTAAGTTTATGTATTTGTTGTTTTGCAATAAATTGTATCATATAATCGATTTGATATAGAACTACAGAACAAATACGACTATTAGGATGGAATATACCACCAGAAGAGCTCAAACAGATACCAGAGCACTGGTTAACATATCAAGAACCAGAAGCATCTATGCACTTTCTTCTAGGATTAATTTATGCAGCATTTACTGTTATGTCATTAGTAGGAAATGGTCTCGTTTTGTGGATTTTTTCATCGTAATTATTTTACAAATTTCCCTATTTTTTTTATTTTTTTTATTTTGATGAATAATTTTTTTATTAATTTATAGAGCAAAATCTTTGCAAACTCCTAGTAATATATTCGTAGTTAATCTTGCCTTTTGTGACTTCATGATGATGGCTAAAACTCCAATATTCATATATAATTGCTTCCATCGAGGTTTTGCTGCTGGAATTTTAGGATGTCAAGTTTTTGCATTTATGGGATCTCTAAGTGGTATTGGAGCTGGAATGACGAACGCTTGTATTGCATATGATAGGTAGGAAAAATATCCTAATCATGAAAATTCTGGATAAATTTAAAATTTAAAACCATACTAGGTTTAATACAATAACACGACCATTTGATGGAAAACTCACAAAAACAAAAGCTTTGTTTATGGTAGGAGTCGTATGGGCATACACAATACCCTGGGCCGTTCTTCCACTGTTTGAAGTATGGGGAAGATTTGTTCCTGGTAATTTATGATTGATATTATTTTAATCCTATCAAATATTAAAATATATATAAAACTAATTCATTTTCAGAGGGTTATTTAACTCAATGTACTTTTGACTATTTAACGGACACATTTGATAATCACATGTTTGTTGCTGTTATTTTCACATGCAGTTATGTGATACCAATGTCTATGATAATTTATTATTATAGTCAAATTGTGAGCCATGTAGTTAATCATGAAAAAGCCCTAAGGGAACAAGCAAAAAAAATGAATGTGGAATCTCTGAGGAGTAATCAAAATCAAGCTAATCAATCTGCTGAAATACGTATAGCTAAAGCTGCTATTACAATCTGTTTTCTTTTTGTGGCATCGTGGACCCCATATGCAATTTTAGCTTTAATTGGTGCTTTTGGAGATCACAATTTACTTACTCCCGGAGTCAGTATTTTATTTATATTCTATACTACATTTGCGAAATTTAAGAACATTAATAAATATTGTAATGAATGATCAATAGGTTACTATGATTCCTGCATGTGCCTGCAAATTAGTAGCATGTATAGATCCATACGTATATGCTATTAGTCATCCAAGATACAGGTGAGACGTTTAAGTATTAATTAATTTAAATTATGTTGAAATTTTCTATAAGAATTATTTTAATTTTTTATGAAGGGCTGAATTGCAAAAGAAAATGCCATGGTTGGCAATTAAAGAACCACTTCAAGATACAGCATCTGCTACTACGGAAAATTCTACTGCAACGGCCACGGCTGTTGCACCTGTTGCTAGTTAAAATTGAAGAGGAAACAAAAAAATTTATCAATTGGAAAACAACTGATGATTTTAAGCTATGAATTTAAGGGTATATGAAAATTCTCCTTCAATAGATGACCAATTGCTGTTAAACGGAATACGAGACAATTTTTATGTATTTTTAAATGAAAAGCAAAATAAATAATGAAAAAGAAAAATTATATTTTACATAATTTATCATTAAAATTTGGAAAAAAATTTGTAATTTACAAAATTATTGAAAAAATAAATTAGAACTAGCTTCAAATATGAACTGATCATTTTTTTCATTTAAGTTAATGTTAATGTAATGAATCAAAGGTTTTTCAAACGAAAAAAAAATTTATTTTCATGAGTCGCCACTACATTAACAAAGGCCGAGAATGCGACGTCCATCAAAATCCATACATGGACCGTTACGATCGATCGTTTTATAAGCTATAAATAAAACCCAAGTCGAATAATAATTTATTAATAATTAATAATTCAAATAATAATCTATCAATTCAGCAAATCATTGAATATTAATAGCGAAGCAAAGTTCAAATTAAAATTTGTGCAAATATGTAATGTGTTTTTTTCGAAAATACGACCTACTTTAAAAATAAGCCGTATCATGATTTTTGAAGATGTTTATAATTTAAGCTTGTAAAAGCTAAACTAATTGTAAGCTTGTAAGCTTTGTCCCTGAAAATAAGGCCTTGTAAAAAATGCAAATTAAAAATAAAATTCTATAAATCTATCACTCTATAAATCTATAATATATGAAAAATTGGGACTAGTGATTTTGAATTCTCGATTTTGAGAAATTCATTTTTTTAAGTAATATTGTGAATCTTGAAAATTAGAACCGAAATTTCAGTTAAATATTCTCGAAAAATTCGAGTTTTTTCATAATTCGTCAGGAATATACTTACATAGAATTGATTACCAGGTAAAAGTCGCTCATCGCCCATGAGTATACCAGCCTCCCAAGCGGTGAAACGCATACATACACAAATCCAGTTATAAGTTCTAAGTTGGTACCTTGCATTCATGCACACATTCGCATTCAACTTTGGACGCTAAATGTCAGTTGATTATTTCTATATGAAATAAAACCCAACCTGATCTAACCCGTTCTAACGAATGAAATTGGGTTTTGTGTTGACGAATTGATCGTGGTCTTGAATACTCTAATGAAACTGCTCCGATACCTGAACAAAAAGTTTCGTGGTCTCTTTGTATCAAGCGCTTGTGCTTTTCGACCAATTGTCAAGACTTCCTACTATCATAAAATAAACCAACATGTGTGATGCAATACTACAAATGAATACTCTAATGATACTGCTTCGATATCTGAACAAACATTTTCGTACGACCAACTGTCAAACTGCGAATGAGTATAGGTCAAGTACGTGTATAAACATAATACCCGGCGCCCACTTAAAAACTAGGCACGCTACCTCTGTATGTTTAGGTGTATGTACATGTATAAACGCGTTTCACCGCTTGGGACGTTGGTACGCTCATGGGCGGTGAGCGACTTTTACCAAAATATAAGACATCAAATAAGTCCTAGTGCATGTTTTGGTTAAAAATTTAACTTAAGACCGGATCTTGTTTTCAGAATAGTACGATGCCAATACAATTAAAATCATTTCCCCTTCAACATTTCCATAATCTGATAATCTCAATTAAAACAATAAATAAATTTCCACATAAAATAAGCGAAATGGCAATGGAGAACAAATACATCGTTATAACGACCAAATGTCATATGTCAAAAGCTCAGAAGGGGAAAGGCCAGTCCAAAAGTGGAACGCGTGAGCCGGCATGGTGACGATCGGGGGCGCGAGCGGGGCCGGGCCGAGCCGAGCCAGCCTCAACTTCCGGGGGCCCGAGACCAGGCCCTCGGCGGGGGGCGCAGGCACCCGCCCCACCACTCAGCCGGCCTCGGTGCGCGGCGTTTTAGTCGTCATGGTGCTGCACCTCTGTAAAAAATCCATTTTTTTCGACGTCAAGATCAAAGTCGGACTGTATCTCGCCGCTTTGTTCCTCGTTTCACTTTTGGCTGATTTCGCTTCGTTCCCCAAGACTTATTTCTCGCGCAGCGATAACGTATTCAACAGATACTTTGTCAAAATAGGTTGGTTTTGGACACTCATTCTGACTGTGCCGTTTGTATTGATGACGTCTTACACCACTTGTTGCGGCAAAAGGGACAGGGTGGTCAAAGGACATTTCACCCGTTTGGCGATCGCTACCTGTTTTTGGTATATTTGGACTGGCTTTTTCAATTACGTCGAAAATTCTTATGGCAAGTGTATTCCCAAAAACTATCCTTCCAAGCAGACTTGTTTAGAAAAAGGACATTTCTGGAACGGGTTCGATTTGTCGGGTCACTGTTTCATATTGATATATTCAAGTTTAATTCTTATCGAAGAAGCTCGTGCGATACTAGGTTGGGAAGGAATCCGCGATTTTATTCGAGACGAAGATTACGCTAGAAGTATTAACGATAAAACGATACGAACGAATCCTCTTCGTTATTTGGAGAGCAAAGAACTTTCAGTATTAAGAACTAGCTATGATAAGTTCACACCTTACGTGAGAGGAATATTTATAGCTATGACAGTTTTGCAATTGCTCTGGGACGTTATGTTGCTTTGTACTCTCATGTATTACCATATTATGGTTGAAAAGTTTGTGAGCGGAGTTATAGCTATATTGACATGGTATGTAACATATCATGCCTGGTACAAATTACCCAAATATTTTCCAAACTTGCCCGGAGAAGGTGTTTTTAAATATAATAAAGATAAGTCTCCGATTTCTGTGCCTTTGTCGTCTAAGAAACGAGCTAGTCTCGTAAACAATGGGAAGCATTTTATGGGAATGCCAATACACGGTTTTAAGTCTCAAGAATCTTCCGTTCCCGTAGTGGAAGATCAAGATTAAATTTCAATACGAATAGTGCAAACTAGTAAATATATTTATATATTTTCTACATTAAAAAAAATAATTATGTAACATTTTCAAAGACATTTTGTATTTATATTAGTGATGTAAATAAGCATTTTCTGAAATTTTCATATAAATTTATATTAAATAAGGTACCATCTATTTTTGCACTTTTTTACTTCGTCACTTTAAATGTTTATAATTACAACATCGATCGTGGTTTTTCATTTTAAATATGTACAAAATATCCATGACCTATTTACTCTACCGATTGTTTTTTTATGGTATATGGACTGTAGTTAAAAGTTAATTTTTGTATTCTTATGGTGTTTTCGGTGCATTAGAATTATTTCTCAAATTTCTCTTCAATAATTGGTAATAATTTATTGCTATATTATCATTTTGAAAATTCAGTTTTCAACAATTTTTGGTCACAAAAATCCATAAATTCATGGTTGTGAGCTTCCATTATTGTGTTTTATGTTAGTTATATGTATTGGTGTGAGTACGAAATTTTTTTTTATCACAAATCTGGGGTTTTTCAATGTATTCTTGGAAAGAAAGCTTAATTATTTATATAAAAAATGCGAAAATTTCAACATAGAGATTTATTGCTATTCAATAAGCGCATTAAATATATGTGTAAATAATAACAATACATTAATTTTTTTATCATAGATTTGTTAATTTTGTTATTTATTAATTTATGATTTGAATATACAGAGACCTTTTATTTTGTGTTGTTTTTTTATTAAATAACTTTGTTTTCAAACTGATACCTGTAATTTTTTGTTTTAAGGTATTCAAGACTTATTTTTTTTATTTTTAGTGCTATTTATTGTTTTTTTTTATTTGACAAATATATTTAAATTTTCATGATCACGTTTTTATTACTTGATATGAACAGCCTTAAATATAAAAGCAACAATAGAAATTACTCCTATTACACCAATCCCCAAAGTCAATGGTGTTTGTGATTTCAATAATATCATTAAATGCTGATAAAAATCAGGAACTGTTTGTTTGAATGAATGTTTTTCCTGTACCCTTTTATAATATTTCTCAATACACTTTCGTTTTCCTTTCCCCCAAAAATAATTCTCCAAACCCAAAGTATCCAATCGCAGCAGCAAAATTGTCATGCTTACATCAGCTGTTGTAAATTCTTTAGAACACAACCACATGTCGGAATTATCTGAAACAATATATTAATCGGTAAGTCATTCGGTTAATATATATTTTTTTTAATATGAAAGAAATTACCATGACTAGCAAGCTCTGATTCTGCTTTTTCTAAAACATAATCTACCGATTTTAATACTTTTAAATATTCTTCTTTATCTGTTACTAGGACATGTTTTTTTTCTTGCATATCTGCCTTTTTTAATAGAGTATCTTTGGCATCAAGATTAAGCTCTGCGTTCAATCGGAGATTATTTGCACTGTTTATTTCAGCATCTAAATTATAAAATTAAATTGAATTTAACGTTATCAATAAATAAAAATATCATTTTTCAGAGTACTTCTTAAAACTTTTCTAATTGGCTTTAAAAATGGCATTTTTTGATTTTCACATAACTCTGGATGAAAAAATGATCCCATAGTTATTATACCGGCTGGTAATGCATCAATGATTTTCCTAAACTTTTCCACTTTGCTTCGTTCATACGCATTCATTCCGATTGGCATCAATCGAGGACTACCTAGAATCATAATGAAAATGTAAAACAGTGTCCTTTTTTAAATATCAGAACTGAAAAATATATAAATACCATTTGAAAAATTATCTTCTAAATAATTTATAATTCTTACTGAATCTGGTATAATTTTTCCATTATCTTGTAGTACAGGTACTTCACCGCGAGGATTAAGTTTCAAATAATCTGGCGAGTATTGTTGACCTTTAGTTATATTTATTATAACTGGTTCGAATGCTATATTTTTTTCATGCAGAGTCATTACGACCTAAATTAATATTTTTATCATTTAAAAATCAGTCATTGAAGAATTTGGAAATTCAATAGAAAAAATTATTCAAACTGCACATATGCTTTAGCAATTAGTGTAATATTTGGTGCGTACACGTGAAAATCACTGATCAAACATTTTGAGCAAAAACCAATATTTTTAAAAATGGTATTATTTAAACTTTTCAAAGTACACCCATAACTCTTTTTACACGGAGATACGTTCCAGAGACTGCCCTATTAAAAATAATATATGGCGACCATATAAAAGCGGGAGATAGGTTCTATCAGTATATTTAGATTGAACTTCCACCCAAATATACATGAAATCATCAAAAAACATCGAAAATTTTCATTTAATAACTGTAAATGTATACTGGCCTGGTCCTGATCTTATCATTGTATCATAATAATACTTTTTACACAGTGTTAAAGTGTAAAAAAAATAATCAATCCTTTTTCTCGAACCGTATAAAAGGAGTTTTTGGTGTATATCAAAGTTTTTATATTATTCAATATTCGAATATTGATCGACTTAAATAAAAATTTTCAAAATCAGTATTATACCATTATCAAAAATAAAAAAAACTTACATCACATCAACGCAAGGTCATCTCAAGAAGCGTATTCAGCAACGAAAATTAACAAGATAACCAAAACACACAGACAAATTTTACAATCAAAGTTTGCAGAAAACCCATCAAAACCGATAACGCCGACATTTACCAAATCAGACAATCCTCCATTAGGGCAATTACCTTCTGCGAATAATAACTATACGGATGGTAATAGAGCACGAGACCAGCTCCGGCGGCCATCCTGACACTCCTCAACATTCCACTGGACCGTGAAGAGTGCAGCTGAGCACGAAGGTCGAATCGAGCTGAAAACGCGCAAATCAGAAGTTGCGAATCTGAAAACGCATCGGATGTACGTATATGAGCAACTAAATTTAACTTCGCGTATTTTTCGGGCGTTTGCGCATTTTTCGACCGATAATCGCCCGTTGCATAATTCTGCGGTTTTTTATTTTTGTTTTTATAGTGTCTGATAAATTTTGCAGGTCGTTTTCGGTATAGCTGTGAACAATAAGATGTATGGTATTTGATTACAGTAAACCCCCCTATAACGTCAAGATCAGTGGTGTGGTGGGGCAGGAGCGCACTGGAGCGCCGCTCCACCACTTTATTTCGAGGTGGAGCGCCGCTCCAGTATAAAAATTTCACATTTCGAAAAAATGTTCGGAATTTAGCATTAGATCTCAAAACTTCGAAATCAAGTATTTCAAGACATCTGGGTGTGATAGAGGAGGTAAAAAAATGGATAAACGGGTACCACACGATTTGACCAGGCAGAGAAAGGAGCGGTCAAATGTGGAGCACATGCCCTCGTTCATTCATTAAGTTTAAATTTGACACTTGTTTTCACAAAAGCAGAAATTTCGAACTTGAAAATTGTCAACCCTCGTCAGTTTCATTGGCTTTTTTGTTCCAGTTTAGTAGAACATATTCTTTTTTGCACTTTTTTTCTTTTATCTTAAAATTAGAGATATACAGCGCTCCACCACTTTTTTTAGCGCTTCACCACTTTTTTTTAGCGCTACACCACTGGTCAAGATAGATTCCACGTTATAGGGGATTAAGGTGTTTCAATTTTAATTTTTTTTTTGGAAATTTTTACTTCTTAACTGCTTTTTTCAAATGCATTTGAAAAAAAATTGAATTTGAATGTATTTAAACGATATAGGGGAGGAGGACGTTATAGGGAGGGTTTACTGTAATTTTTCGGATCCGTTCTGGAGCGTTTTGTAAACAGTGATTGAGATGTAATCTCGTTTGATTATTTGTAATCGAAATATTGATTGTTTTGGCAGTGATAAAAGATAAACGAAATGTTATAAAATTTGGTCTTGTATCTGAATGTAAATCATTCAGATTAATTTCGGTAAGTTTTGTAAATATTGATTTTTAGACTCGTGCAAAGTATCAATTTCTTTATTTATAATTTCCCTTTCGATGAAATAAAATAGATATTTAAATTAAATTTAAATATCGACATTTCTTTGACAATATATATTATAACTTACTGATCCTTGGAATATGAAGTTTTTATTAATTAGCACAGGTCGGTTAATCAATGTATCACATTTACATCAGAAATAAATTCCATTGTGTTTAAGAAAAAAAATTGCATTTTATTAATAAACTTTTCAAATAAAATTGACCATCACTGAGTGCGTGTATCTCGAATTATTCGGTATAAACCAAGAATCATAGTTATAAACCGAACCGCACAATTGTACTAATAGAATGTTTTTTTCCATCAATATACGAGCCTTTTTTGAAAGTGATATAAGTCCATTTTCGGAAAAAATGAGTTAATGTATGTTTAGATTAGATATAGTTGTTTTCGTTATGTATAATGTACATTAATTCATATTTTACGAAAATTAATTTATAACACTAAAAAAAGACTCGTTTGTATGCATACGAGTACAACACAAAGTGTTTAAATTTAGAACTTAGCTCCGAATAACTTTGTTTGTACTTTCAATTCACAGCTGAAAATGAATCGTAAAATAATCGGTACTCAAACAATGTGAAATTATATTTCTGTAAAGTCATTTAATGCAGTGAATCACTTAGGGATATTCTGTAAATATTTTGTTACTTAAAAAATAAACGTTAGTGTATTCTTTTTAGAAGAACATATCGGGCAGATATCCAATTTTTTTTTTTTCAAATATTTTTAGTGAATTTTAAAACAATGTCTAAAAATATTTATTTGAGTTTATTTTATCAAATTGATTACAAGAGTTGATTACATATTCTAAAACCTTTCCAAGCAAATGTTAATAACATTCGTAGTGTTTCGGCCAAATACGTCATAGATAACGTCAGTGAATTTTGTACAATTTTCCTCGTAGAGTACGTATTACGTTTTTTATAAAATATCGATTTGTGTTTGTTGGAATGTAATTGAAGGATTATTTTTAATTAGAATTACTAAACAATAAATAAATATTATAAATTTTTCAGCAGTAATTTTGTATTTGTTGATTATATTGGTAAACTTCTTATAATTTTTTTTTAAATTGCTAATAATTAAAAGTACATACTTACAAGTCTAATACAACATAAACATTATATTGCAAAAAATTATTTGTCATCTAATGAACTTGAAGGGTCTAAAGTTCAATGTCTACAATAATGATGTGAAGTATTTCAAATTTTAAGATATTTTAATATAAAATTGAAAAAATAATTTGTTTCAGAATGTTACGTCAATTTTTGAAATTTGCTCCAACTGCCTCTTCCAACATCAGAGCCATGAGTTCTACGGTGGGGATTCCTAGAGACAGATTGAAAGGAAAAGTTGCGATTGTAACCGCTTCCACTGAAGGGTATTTGTTCATTTTATTTTTATAATATATATCTTAATATCTTATATCTTATGTAATACTATATATCTAAATGAACTTTTATCAAACTATTTTTCTTTTGAAATCAGGATTGGTTATTCTATTGCTGAGAGATTAGCCACAGAAGGTGCTGCAGTTTTAGTTAGTAGCCGCAAAGAAAAAAATGTTTCTGCAGCTGTGGAAAAACTTAAAAGCCAAGGTTTGAACGTTGAAGGTGTTGTTTGTCATGTTGGCAATAAAGAAGATAGGAAAAATCTTTTCAAAACCGTAAGTTGTTGAAAATCTTGATATTGATATATTTCAAGATCATCATAATTATTACAATCATGAAATTTATGATTTTCATTTTTATTTTTTTAGGTTGAAGAAAAATTCGGAGGACTTGATATTCTTGTATCAAATGCTGCCGTTAACCCTGGTGTTGGACCTGTTTTAGATGTATGTGGTTTGTGTGTGATTTGTTTATTTCATGGAAATCCATATGTTCAATCAAACAATTTTATTCAGACAGATGAATCTACTTGGGACAAAATTTTCGATATAAACGTGAAAGCTGCATATTTGATTGCTCAAGAGTCTCTTCCTTTGCTTCGCAAACGAGGAGGTGGAAGTATTGTATTTGTTTCGTCAATTGCAGGATTTCAACCAATTTCAGTAATATTTTTTTATGATGAATAGCAAAAAATAATGAAAATGTTTGCTATAAAATATTAATATAGCTTTTAGGCGCATATTCAGTGAGTAAAACAGCCTTATTTGGTCTCACCAAAGCTGCAAGTATTGACTTAGGACCTGAAAACATCAGAGTCAATTGCTTGGCTCCTGGAATTATTCCTACGAAGTTTTCTAGTTCGGTACGTTAATTTTCAGATTAACCACACAAAAGTATTTAATGCCTTCAATATATTTAATTGATATATGCTTATCAAAATATTATTTTTTATAGCTGACATCTGACAAGGCTGCGAATGAACAAATTTTGAGTACAGTACCTTTGAAACGTTTTGGAAAAACACAAGAAATGGGGGCTACAGTTGCATTTTTAGTATCTGATGACGCAGGATACATAACTGGTGAAACGATTGTAGCTGCAGGAGGCATGTCATCTAGACTTTAAATAATTTCTATTATATTTTTCAAATTTTGTATATTTTTTTATTAAAACTCATAATTATATATACAGAAATAGGCGTAAGAGACAAAAAAAAGTATACAAGTATTAATTTTTTTAAATAGATTTCATATAATTTTTTTAAGATGTTTATAAAGTTAATCTACCAAATTGTTGATTATGCAAAAAATATTTTTTGTTTTTAATAAAATTTTTATTTTTTTTCAATTTTTTTGTTTGCATATAAATCATATACTATTTCGTGATTTTGGAAAATTGATTCTAAAATTTCTCGGATAGAAAGACGTGGTAGTACTAATTCTATTATTAATACCGAAACTGACGATGCAAATCCTATATACAATACAACATGAGATGGTGTTATTTGATTAATACCGACCTCTGTAAAACTCTTGCTCGCTTGACATTCAGGTTTTCTTGCAACCCATTTGAGTAATAATTTTTTCAAATGGCCAGTTTCGCTTGCTTTTATTAATCTGAATAATAATGAAATCAACATGATCATGATCATATTGATAAATATTTTTTATTTCATTTTTTAAAATTCATACCCAACTTTGAAAAGCTCTGAATATTGTGAGTATTTCATTCCTAAAATTGCTAATTTTGAATATGGTATTGTACCAATTTCCTTCAATTCACAAATTTCTGTAGCTTCAAAGGTGTTTTCAATCAAATGATAAAAATTGTTATATTCTGCATGATAAGCGAAACCACCTTTTTTCACCAAAGAAATGCCTTCTTTAATTGTGAAATAAAAATTTTTGGTCTTCTTCTTTTTATTGAAATAATCCATATTTGGATATACTGGCGTCTGTTGATTATTATCAAAATTATCATTCATGTTTACATGCAATAAATAAAATTATGATGAGTATTTTACATCGAATAGGAGGTTGTGGACATATCCAACGTCTAAAGAACCACATTTCAGTGGACTGTTTGCTAAATCTAATATATTAAATGTTTCGGAACCATAATTTAATAGTGATGAGACAATACTTGATGTGTAGAAGTTATATATTATCAGTGAAGAGAAAAAAAATATAAAATAAACTATTCTACTTGATGATGCTATAGGTGAAACTTCTGCTCCTGAAAACAATAAAATTGATAATATTTGTATATTTTGGAAGTATTTTTTTATACTTTACCCATTTGACAACATGCCCCTATAATGGAAATAAAAGAGTCACTGAATTTTGATACTGTTCCATTTATACCTGCCACATATTTGCTTTCACATACTAATATGCAATGCAAAATCAATATGACAATAATTACTATCGTCAAAAAACAAAACCAGACAATTTTGGAGAATGGTGTTAGAAAACTGGATTTGTTTTCACCAAAATCTCCTTGATATCGGAAAATAAAACCACACCTATAAATTTTAAGGAGTTGAAGTATTGAAGAAAATTTCATAAATCATTCATTTGATGTTTTCATCACCTGAATGGATATGTTGAATATAATACATCAGTGATAAGAAGTCTGTCATGAACCAGTTGCATTGATCCAGCCATTATATCTGCTTTACCATTAGCTAGTATTCCCAGTAAATTACCTGATTTATATGCTCCTTTAGAATCTTTATCACTCCAGTTATTAGCGATAACAAACTTAATACTGGAAACAACACAAAAAAGATGTTAGTTTCAAACATCGAGTCTGTAAGTAGCTCTACTTTGATCGTACGTGAAATTATAAAGCCTTTGCAATATAAGAATCATTTGATAATTCATTCTAAATATTGAATCGGTGTGCTTATTGATTTCATCAACCAAATATGTATGTGTATCCATGCTATTTTTATTATTTTCTGTTAGGGTAACTGTTCTCATAGTTAGACCTCTTAATTGTCCTCGTCTTAAAACTTTTGGTTTTATTAAAAACTCTTGTAACTCTTGATTATTTTTTAGATGATGGTTGACTGTAGTTATAAATGTCATATTAAAAATTCCATCTCTGTCGTATCCACTATTGTACACATCATATAAATCTATTGCAAGTGGATTTTGGGAGTTATCAGCTACAATCATATCTGTTGTCATTAATAATGGCAATGCTTGAATATACTCTATAGATGAATTAAACTGATTGCAATTAAACATTAGCCATTTGTAAGATTCGTTGAAAAATGTACACTTCTAAAATACAAATATATGAAACTTTTCGATATTAACAGAGTGAAAAAGAAAAATCGTCAATGTGACCTGTAAAAAGGATGTTCTTGAATCGTGATGACAAAAATCATAGAAAATTCCGATCTGTGGCTGGAAAATATCGTGATTTTCTTTTTGTGTCATTTTATAATTTATATCGATTAGTGAAATCTGTATATCGTTTCCAGAAAAATATTTAATGGCATCCATCGATTCTATGGTTGGAAAATAAAAAATAAAAAAATGACAAAATGTAAAACGAAAATTACAAAACGGAGTTTTACCTTTTTTCGACCAGTTGGAAAATAGCACAATTCTTTGAATATTTCGGATAGAAAAATATTCTGCTATGAAGTTCAAGTCATAGTTGTTTTTCAATAATTTGCAGTGAAACTGGGGTATGAATAGTAATACGAATATTATCGTGAAATTTTTGTTGTATATCATTTTCCATATACTTTCAACAGTAGTCAAGTCAAACTAAAGAAATTTTGATATTTTCACAAAATATATATAAGTTTATTTATTTGTTCAATCATTTTTTCAAGGTTTATTTGAAATCTGGTGTTCTTTATTTTTTTCATATATGAAAACATTTCGTTGATATAAATCAGATATTGAAGTATAATAAGTATTCACGCTTTTTAATGTTTTGTTAGGGCGAACATATTGAATAAGAATTATTCAAACAAATGCATTTAATATATTATAGATAATTCAACGATAAATCACACTCACAAACATTCTAATAATAAAAAATCCGATTAACTTTTCATGTGTATCAAAAGCTTTTCACAAAAAATGGGAAATAAAATATATTTAAATAAACGATACGACTGAACTGTATGTTGTGCACATGAATAATAACGTTAATAACTCCACGTAAATTTATTATAATTATTAAGTAAGATTTTTTAGATTCAAAACGGTGACTTAAACCAATTTCAAAAATAGCATCTCAATCGTGTAATTTTAACGTACATATAAATTTTAAAATATATCTGTGGTTTTAACGATTCAATATTTTCGAGAGGTTAGATTGAAACTTTTTCGGCTCAATTTTCCGACGTAATCTTGCCATTTTTTCCTTTCGAAAAGAAACACTAAAATAGCAAATCCGATTCCAGCATATAAAACAACGTGTGATGGTGTGACTTGATGTAAAGAAACTTCTATAAAGTTTTTACTCGCTTGACACTCTGGTTTTCTAGCAACCCATATTAACTTCAATCTTTCCATGTGTCCAGATTCCTCAGCTTTGTTTAAACTGAAATTTTCGATTTTTAATAACTTTCAAATTTTTTTTTCATTTTTCTTAAATTAAATAATTACCCTAATCTGAACATTTCCGTATAAGGTGAATTTTTCATGCCGAAAATAGCCGTATCTGCTAACGCTATCGTATCTATTTCTTCTAGTTCACATATTTCTCTAGGCTTGAATGTATTTTCAATTATTGTATAAATTGAATTGTATTCAGAATGATATGCAAAGCCTCCTTCTTTAACATATTGCAAGCCTTCTTCGACGGGTAGATAAAATTCGTCATTTTTTTTGCGTACATTAAAATAATTCATATTATGATTAGACGGGATCTAAACATTTTTTTGTAATAAATATCTAATTATAAAATATATACAATACTCAATTAATTTATACTTTTCATACATTGTCAAATAATAAATAATGAGCATATCCTGTATCTGCCGAACCGCAATCAAGAGGACTATCTGCCAATTGATTTAAGCTAAACGTTTCGGATCTGTAATTAAGAAGTCCAGAAACAATACTAGAAGTGTAAAAATTATACATGACAAGACACATAAAAAAGAAAAAGAAATATGCCAATCGACTAGCTGAAGTTACTGGATTTACTTCTGAACCTGTAATAAAAATATTTTAGTCATAAATTCATATCATTTTAATATCGAAAATTAATTGGGACATACCCATTTGACAACACGCTCCAATTATAGATAGAATAGTATCACTGAAGTTCCATAAAGTTTTGTTGATATTTGTCAAATATTTATTTTCAACAAGAAGTATGCACCATATCACCAAAATCACAATAATTATTATAGAAACGAATGAAAGCCATACTTTGTTCTTGAAAGGTGCTAAAAAGCTCGATTTCGTTTTTCCGAAATCTCCTTGATAGCGAAAAATAAAGCCGGTCCTTTGGACAATATCGATCGTTTTAATTTATTTTTATTTTTTTATTTATGTTTCAACAATATTTTACCTGAAAGGATACGTATAATATAATATATCTGCCACTTCTACTTTATCAACTGCGGGGATCAAACTTCCTGCCATTATATCAGCTTTTTTCTCCGCCAAAATTCCCAATAAATTCCCAGATTGAAATAGACCTTTCGAATTTTTATCACTCCAATTATTAGCCATAACAAAACTAATCCTAAAATAAAATATCGATCAAATTATTATAAATTACCAAGACAGATTTCAACTAAAATCAAAAACTTACGTAAAATTATACATCTTTTTCAACAACAAAATCAATTGATAATTCATTTTGAATAGCGAATCCGTATATGGTTCCAATTCATCCGATAAATATGTATGAGTGTCGATATTGTGAATATTATTTTCGGTCAAAGCCACTATTCTTACGTTTAACCCATTTAAATCGTATCTACTCGATATTTTGGATCTGAGAAAATGTCTTTTCCACACCATATTGCATTCTTGACAGTCAGACCATGTTCCTATTAAAGTCACATTGAATTGACCATCTCTCCCATAGCCTGTGTTGTAGACATCGTAAAGATTAATAGTTTGTGAATTGACAGGAGTGTCTGTTAATATCATATCAGTAGTAATCAATAATGGCAACGATCTTAGGTAATCTAAAGATCTTCTATAATGTCCGCAGTCGAGAACTAACCACACGTATGAACCATTAAAGTAATTGTATTTCTGAAAAATTTTCGCGATATTGATTTTTTTACTTCGGATTAAAATTATTGAAAAAATTATGATAACCTGAAAAAATGGAGCTCCTTTATCGTAACAACATGAATCAAAAGCTACACCTATTATAGTAGTTTGTATTCTGAATAAATCGTCTAGTTCTCTGTGCGATTTCTTTTGCTTTCCAGAAGGTAAGGATGCTCTTATTGCAGCTCCAGATAACATTGTGATGAGTTCGACATTATCTAAATTAAAAAATGGATATTATATTTATGTACACCACAAATTAAATATTAAATGAAAGAAAATTAACCATTTATTGGCCAACAAACAAATATAATAGCATTTTGCACTCTACGTGCTTTGAAATATTCCAAAATCAATTTTTTATATAAATTTCTTTGAACTGTTTTGTGACGACCACCATTTGCCAATTGTAAAATGAAAATTGTTAGAAAAAGGATCGAAATCAGATTTGGCTTCATTTTCTGATTCGAAATGAAACATCGAAGCAAAACGAACCCCTTTTATATCCTCTTTCAATTATTTATTAATGATATTCGATAAATTTTAAAATCATACAGAAACATTATTTGCAAATCATCAATTAGTGAAAAACAAACATACTGATAGAAGCGCGTTTTAACTGTTAGTTACATAGAACTGTTTAATATTTAGTGATGACTTATATACTAAATTGATGGATTACTTTTAGATATGAATAGAGTAGACTTTCTGTGTTAAATCAGCTCGTTACTAATCGCATGTTAGCAAGACATCGGACGTGATAGAAGTTCGATAAATTGCAGCATTATTAGGATAGCCATTATACAATCAACTTATATGGAATTTGTGCGAGAAACAGAGGTTTTATATTAATTGAAAGGCTGAAAAATATTTTCAAAATATATTTTGAATGATATTTCAATAAACATATAATTATATTTGCTTGATAATTGATAATCAGACGATCATACTCGATAGATTTTCTTATGAAAATAATTTTTTTTATTTATTAAGAAATTTATAATGAGAATGAACCAATAATATTTCTTAAATTGTTTGAAAAATACATTTAAATATGGAATACAAAAATATAAACATAAAAACCTCTGGCTTTAATCTTTCAACGTATAATCAATTTATTGGAGAAAACGTTATGGTAACAAGGCCACAAAGTTGATGAACAGTTCCGTAACGGATGCAATTCGCGTAATCAATACCTGATATACGTGATTCATGAAAATTACACGCCAGTGATAATACATTACCAAAATTTTAATCCAAAAATATTACCGAAGTAATTTCCTGCGCTTTTCGTGCGAAAATTATATTTGAATACTTATATAGATCGTATCAAACCATTTTCATAGATTGCAAAGAAACGATATTACAAATTGTAACATTGATTCAAAAAAATATCAAAGAAATGCTTGAACTGATTCATATTTGACACAACAAAAAAAATCAATATTCTTGATGAAAATATATGAAAAACTTTTTCATGAATGCGTAATAAAATGGGTATCAAATGGGATCGTATTTATATTCATATGCGTTTTGTTTAGAACCGAGTGGTTAGATTTGCGCCTGTGCAAACTTTCCATGTGTTGGTTTCGTTATAAAGCAAAGGCTGAAGTCTGCACAAACAGTGCCTGAAAAAGCTCTATCGAGCAAACAATCTTTGTTCAGAATTGCCCTGAAAATAATAAACTTCACCAGCTGTTCACACACGAGAAACAAATAAAGTATATGGGGTATGTTTATATTTCATCAAAGCCTTTTTTCATGTATTTGACACGTTATCGAAACCAATCATTATTCTATTGAATATCGTTCAATCGTTCGAATTTTTTTAAATATTTCAATACTAAAAAATAATTCTGAGTTAACCAGAATTAACGCACGTATCATTTATAATAGATAACTTTCGCTCGATCTATATTCTATTTTTATTGATGTAACTTTCGTACGTTCATATCGCTAACGATTCAGATCTAATCTGAAAACTCGCCATGATTTAGTGTCACTATAAAATGGTTAGAAAAAAAAACCGATTCGATCCAGCAACCAATTTACTAGTTTTATTGCAATTTCGGCCTCCAAATTCGTCTATCGCGTGATTCGGGTAATGAATTCGAACACTTGCTGCGATTCCGTCTTAATTTTGTATAAACAATTCTGCGAAGACGTTTATCTGGGTACATATGCATGTTTGAATTACGCGCGGATTAGCTAAGGCATGCCAACATACGCAATAAAGTTGGACAGAGTGTAAAACTTGCTCTGATTGCTGACTGCACGAACACGTACTGTATATATTTTGCATAATTTGAATTTAATGCCTTACCTGATACTGAGGTGTAACTTTCGTTAGATACAATTTAACTTTCTTTGTATGTTTTGAATTTTAAAAATTTTGAATTTTGTAAATTAGCCAGAAATAGCTCATGTCAGTAAATATTCTTTTAGTTCTACCTTTTTTATTCTTTAAAGATATTTTTGTGACTTTTTTAATGTTATTTTATAATGAAAGTATACATTTAGCTCATAGGATACTATGTACTTTTTTTGTACTTTATTATGTATAATACTTATTATATTCGTCAAATATAAATTTTCAAATATGATTCGAAAAGCAACTGTATATAAATATTATTTTCATGAAGATTTTTAATCATAACTTATTGTTAAAAGTCAAAAAATGTTTAAATTTTATTTAAAATCCATTTCTAAAATTTTACACAAACTTAAACGTACCGAAGGGGTTAAAGTTTCATTGCTTACTTTTTAATGAAGGACGAATTTTTTTACTATCAAATAACTCAATCTAAACATTGTAAAATTTTATCAATTAGTTGAGAAAAAAATGGAAATGTACAAAACTTTTGAAATCAACCAAGTAATATAATATATACATGTAAATTATTTAATCTTCTACGATCTCGGAAATTATTATATTTTGTATTTATAAAAGTCAATATAATACTAGGGTGCGATTAAATAACGCTTAATATACTTAAATTTATCGCATGATAAAAACTACCGTAACAATTGGGAAAATCGAAATCGAAAGCCATTTGTGAATTATTGACATTTATTTGAATCATTCAATCAGTTCAACGACATGGCGCCAATTCGTATATTAAATTTAAGGTCACTAAACTGCTGAGATGTGCAATAATTAATAAGGCTGTTTACTCTATAAATAGAAGTTATACTAGATACGTATTTCGTATATTTATTTGACTGGGCTAAACGATGTAATTATTTCGAAAAGTTTAGTATGATTCGTATTTTCATCCATTTTTTGTGTGAGGTGTAAATTTAGTCGTGCTACATACATTATATGTTGTGATAAAGATCGGTGATTATTGAAGAAAATATATATATTTTTTATTATGAAATGTGTTTATTACTATAAAAATTGATATCGAATCAATTCTGAATAGCAAATTTTGCAAACGAATAGTAAATATTGTTATAAAACAATGTGTGCACGTCAGGTTTCATTATTGTGCGCAATAAGAAAATTATATCGCATAAAATAGGAAAATATAGTTATATTTGTTTTGGAAAGTAAAAATGCATTTACGAGAAAATATTATAACACATTTATGAAAAATACAAAATTGATTTTATCGAATAATAACTATAAATAATTATCAAAAGCAAATTTAATTATCTTTATATGTATTATGTCGCATTCAAACATAGAATTTAGAATTTTCAAAAACATATTATAGATAAAAATTAAATATAACAATATATCTGCATATCTTAACTTAACAAATATTTTTATATTAAAGAATATTATTCACATCACGAAACATACACAAAAGCAAATCTTAAAAAATTCATTGAAAACCTAACAAATTCCTTCGTTCAAATTCAATCATACACATTGAAAAACCATTATTAATATTATAATTAGCCAACAACAATAACACAACAAATTTTCCGAATATATTTTACACATTTCGAAAAAATCAACCAGAACAACCACCACCCATTCAAATCCAAATCATACAAAGATCGAGAACGACCAACCTTGATCCATCCTATCATACCATCGAGAAAAGCCGAGGGCAGAACGCTAATACTTGATCAGCTCGAAGATAGGCAGCCCCAGCGAAAGTGGGCCACGACTCCCACCTTCAGCACACCTGAAACTGACATATCGAGCTGGTCCGTTGACCCACATTGACCGACCCTCAGACCCAGGCCCGAAATCCGGACCACCCTGTAGAGATCTTATCGCCGTTTTCGCACTGGGTGTGTCGTCATCTGCGCCTGAATCACGGTCAGGCTTTAAATAAGGGTCGTCACTGACCTCGAGGTTGTTTCGGGTCTATGTTCGAATTTGGTTGTTGAGAAAAAGGCTCTCGATGAAAATCTGATTTGAATAAATATTGGAGTTGAAATGATTTCATTTTATCAGGTAGAAATTAGTCATTTTCTATGGAAATCAAATGAATCGTGAATTTTATATGATTGATAGATATTTAATGGAAATTGTATTGTTTTGCTAATGGAAATTAATTATCGATGTGTGAAGGGTTTAAATATTCAATGAAATGCGATTTTCATACTTGAAAAAGTTTTTGTGTTAAAAACGAATTAGGAATCGTTGAAGAAAGTATTATATATTCAATTGAAAAGAACTCAAATATACCTCTTTGGTCATATTTACGTGGATTTTAATAAAAAAAAAGTTTCATGTTGACTTTGCGTTTCTTAACAGTCCATATGCAATATTACTTAATGCATATAATCGTGGATGTCAACTTGAAATGTTTATGAATTCATACATCGTTATTGATCGAGAACAAAAAACTCATAAATAGTAAGCGGAATTTTTCATAATAAATATTTTGATATAATTTACATGGTATCGTAAAAAAACTGTAAAATTTGTAGTGATTTTAAACATATCAAATTTATTCATGCGTTCAGTTCAACTATTTATTGTGATTGATTTGCCTTCATAATAAATATTCACGGGGTCAAAATGATAAATTAGTTTGAATGATTTTTAAATTTCAAATTACCTTCTTTCAATATTATACAAATAAAGGCACTTTCTGTATCTAATTGAAAAATAATTTTCAATTTCATTAAAATTTTCAAATTTCAATTAGCTAACTAATTTAGGTAATTTAAATTTATGCAAATTTCTGTATGTTATAAATAAACCTTTTATGGATACACGATATAAATGTAATTATATATTCATGCATTCCATTGTCTTTTAATTTCACGCAAAATAAAACCATGACTTTTTCAACCACATGATAAAGAATGTGTTCTAAAAATATAACTGACTTACGAAGAAGCTTCGTGAGTGAAATCGTTAATTTCTTTATCCGTTCAATCGTGTCAAAGTTAAAGTTCATTTGCATTTATTTTTTATCAACTCACATAATATTCAACAACTTTTTTCACGCAATTTTTAATAAGTAAATAAAATAATCAAAAACATAATAACTTTTCATAATTTCTATCAAAATATTTTCCTATAAAATTAAAGTTATGCGTTTTTATAAGTCAAAACCTGGAATAAGTTTTGAAACACTTTCAAATTATCTGCCATATCTTCTGTTATATAATTTATATAATATTTCAAGCCTTCGTGTAAGCGTCCGATGCGGTTTCGAATCCAAATAACACGAGTAAGAATAGCGAATTCCGTTTCAGATCGCGTGTTAGTTACGTTTCGTCTACGCCATTGTTGAATCCGAAACTTGACTGACGGAAGTCGCAATTGAATTTTAATACAAATGAATCGAGAGAGTGTCGCAAAAATGTAGCCAAGGCTACAAATCTAAAAAAAAAACTAATACCTTTTTCCGATACTTAAATGAAAAAATAAAAAAAGCTATTGAATTCGTACCTTTGTCGTTTTCTTTTTATAACATTTCAAAATATACATACGAATGATTATGAAAAATGGGTTATGTATATAAGAAAGAAAATAATTTAGAGTCCCTAATAAAATTTTCGAATATCGGTCAGACATTTTTAAATATTCTAACAACATTTATATACGATCGTAACCACAGATAATCTTAGTCGACATCTCGAATTGATTACACAAACACACAGTAAGTAAATTCTACTAATTCATCAGATTACAGTTTTCAGATTTCCCCGGTCGTTTCGAACACATACGCAAAAGAAAATGCTCGACACACTTTCCCTGTTTTCTTTTATTTTCCCGGGAAATTTTCCGAGTTTACGGCTCGAGATAGCCCTATTTTCCGATACGAAACGAAATTTACGACCGTCTGCTGGCGGAAACCGAAACCGAAACCGAAAAGTCCAACAACCCCGTTTCTTTGGGCCGTAAAATCGGACCTTATCGTCCGGGGATCGGAAGCGAATTCGTCCTCCTTTGATTTCGGTATTGAGTTGTTTGGGTTTTTCTGATTTTCGTGTAGTTTTTGTAGTTTTTGTCTGTTACATTTTCACGAAGGATTAGTTCGAGGCAAGTTAGTGGGTTAATGGTTTGTCTGTGTTGCATGCAGAGCAGACGGTGCCAGGCTCCACAGGATCGTGCCCTGATCGAACGTCCACCATACCCATCCCTTTGCTGAAAAAAATACTTCTATGCATGCCTAGTGCCAATTTATTTCAGAAATATTTCCTTGGAAACGCGCTTCTGTTTTGACTTTGTGTTATTCGGTTGTAAATACTTTCGAAGCAAAATATTCCATATGTAAATTGAATAAAATGAATTTAATTTCTTATTCAAATTGCTCATATTTGAATCAATTGAAAGGAAATGTCGAGCTGTGCGTATTATTAATTGGCACCTTAGGTTGTTATTGACGATTTCTTTAGTGGCGTGTTCGAGGCGGCTAACATCCACTGGTTTTATTTCGTATAATGTTAGGGTGTGGTTTGAATTCTCAGACAACTTCCATTAAGTTCAACCTGTGATATTCTGGTGAAAATATGGAATCAAGGATAATAGCCGTTTTCGAACGTGTACCAAAATCGACACGGAACCGCACCCTTGCGTTTTTCCGCCTCTACTCACTTATTATGCGGCTATACAACCCTTTGAAGCTTCACTTCCTTGATTAAATGTTACTTTCACAAATGAAAGCTTTTAAAAGTAAAAAAATATTGCCTTTCATAATATGATGTGATTTAAGGCGCCGAAATACGGCAAGGAGAAGATTGGCAGGAGCTGGAACTGGTGCTGGACTCATCTCTGTTTCATCTGATCCTCATTTGGCAACTTCTGGTCCTTCGTGTGGTTTTCCACCCGGAACAACTGTTGATGAACTTCGTTGGTACAGTAGACGGAAAATCGACAGTAATAATCAATATATTTTCATGTTATATGTTTCAGTAAATAAAAATTGTAATGTTTCTTTGTCAATTATTTTTAGATGCATCTTACAAGACAGAAAATTTATTTCCTGAATCAGGATCATTGAAAGATATTACTTCTGAGTACACAAGATGCTTCAGAGCTCCTCCTATAGCAACGCACTCCCTGGGAGACCTCACAGATGAACCAAAAGTATATAAGCGTCAACTATTAACAAAAAATTAATTAGAAACAATATAATGACTAATTTTTTTATTTAAGTTTTTAAAATTTAAGATTTTGTTTTATATTTTAGCGACACGTGAAAATACGACGTTTTTCTAGTCAGTCAGAGGATATGATCAACAAACACAGAAATTCAGAACCAGGATTAGGCAGCAACAGATGGCACAGACCTTCAAGAGAACAAAATTTAAAATTAGAAGGTATGAAACATTTTTTTCATAAAAAAAACTAGCAGAGAATGCAAATCACATTTCAGTATTAATCACTGTACATATCATAGTCCAATTGTATAAAACAAAGCATGTTAACCCATTCACATCACACGGACAAAATGTTGCATTGATCATACGACTCGGGTGAAAATTCATTATTTTAGCGATAACCGACGTGAATTCGGACCTACGGGCAACGTGAATCCAAAATTGAATCATGCGAACGACCGAGGTTCGATGCGACTGGGTTAAACGATCGTTTTGAATGCCTCGAACTTGAACGGTGCGTTGTTTCCAGGTGAAATGTTGTTCAAAACAGAGAACGCCGACGAGTTCATCGAATACGTACTAGGCAAACGTCCTGACTTGCTCCGTCGAAAGACCCAGCTCAAACTAGAAGGAGAGATGTACAGTCTGACGGAGAACCGCGACAAGTATGTCCCGTTCGAAAACTCCAGACGTCCCCCCTTGATGAAAAGAAACACCAACCTCCATCTAGAAGGTGACCATTCGTATGCGCCCGAATACAGGGAGCTCTTCGTAGAATTTCCGAGAAAGAGGCCGACGGTGAAAAGGCCGAACGCCTGGTTGCGAATAGACTCCGATGCTAAGATGAATTCAGACTCGGAGACGGTGAGTCAATTCGTCGATCATTTGATGACGGGCAGCGGCATCAGGTCGGAAATTCTAAGAAGGCCCTCGAACCTCAAATGCGAAGGGGACCTAGCTTTTATGCCTGAGTACAGGGATTCGTTCAGGCAGCATCCGGCCGCCGAAAGGCAGTACGTCGTTAAGCGATTGCCAAGTCTTAGGTTAGAGGGAGAACTGTATGCGATGCCCGAGTACAGGGATAAATTCACAACTTTTCAGCACGCGAGGGAGAAGTCAGTCAGACCGTTCGACGCGCTCCAGCTGGGTGACGAGAACGATCCTTTAGCCGAGCTGATGAAAGTAGACGTTCAACCGACCTCGTTAAATTTAGCCACTGAAAGCGGTCTTAATGTGTCCACAGATAACACGGCAATCACAGCCAAGCCACCACCAACACCACCGACCAAGACACTGAAGTCAGACTCGCACAAGTCGAACAAGCCAGACCATACTGCTACAAGTTATAAAAAATATTCACCGACCATTTACACGAAAACGAAACCCACAACACATTCAGACACCGTTTTAGAGGATCGTTTAGCGGCGAAGCCTCCGAGGTCGTCCCGAACTAGGACACCGTCGCGTGCTTCGCAAAGCAAAAGAGACCATCAGGTAAGTTAGACGCATTTCATTTAAATATTTTCCCAATTAGATTGCACTAATTTAGACGGTATTTATAGTTTCAGAGGAGCGAAACGCCTAAAAGGTACACTGAAACAACTTTTGATACGGGAACGAGACAACCCAACACATCTAGATGGATGAGACAGCCATATTCTAGACCTGTTGAGCTCGATGACAGTTTGGAATCGAAACCAGAATACAGAAAAGCTTATTTAGATTATCTCATCAGAGAAAAACTACCCAACAGGAATCCGGTTGAGTCGGATGAAAAAAATGCGGTGAGATGAATTGCTTTTAGGTTTAAATAAAAATATATTGATTCGATATTTTGAAATTCATAACAGAACGATGTGCCAGGAGTAAATATTACGTCGAAAAAATCTGTTTCCGAAGAAAGGAAAATGAGTGGGAGCAACAATAATTTAGTTATTTATCAACCGACAACTAGACGGTTCGAAATTCTTATATAAAAAAAAAGTATATTATTTTTTAAAAACTATTAATTTTAATCAATTTAACAGCGCATCGGCTAGTAGTGTTCATTCCTCTCCGAGAAGACGATCTGCTTCGCCAGCGTATAGGATGCAAGTGACAAACGTGGATGAGCCTAAAAAAGGATTCGGATCGAAACGACAATCGCGTAAGAATAATACATAAATTTTAAATTATATTATGTACGAAAATATTAAAAATATATTTTTTTTTTCATAATGAACTCGATTAGCTAATAGAGAAAACTCCATAGATTATATTACCAACGGAGAAGGTTTCAGAAATTCTAATAGATCTAACTGGATCAAGAGTATTGCACAAAATAACCAAGATTTCGGTTTCGAGAGTAAAGAATACAATAGCGACAAAAAATCTTTCGTGGTTCTCGACAACGACAGGGAAAAAACTAAAACTAGAAGGAAGTGGGAGTCTCCATGGTGGCAAAGCACGTATTATTGAAAAAAATTTCAGTGTTCGATACTAATTAGATGGAATGTAGATGACGTATCAATTAAAACAATGTTGTTTTAATTTATCCTGCTTAGTAAACACATATTTGTAAACTGATGACTTATTAATATTTATTAACCATTGTATCGTAGGATTTGTTAAATAAAAAAACTATTTTTACTTTCAGTGTTATTTTTTTTTTTTTCGTAAAATCAGACATAATATAAATATTGCACTGTTATAAATTGCTTTGATTAACAATCATTATAACAATTCCAATAAGAATCTGACAAAAAATTTACACCAAACAAACGATCTTCCACAAAAAAGCGACGTTGCCATTCACCTAACAATTCAAACAAGAACATGATAAAAATTTAACACAAACAATCTTCGGCAAAAAAGCGACGTTGCCATTCACCTATCGGCGAACTTTACACATTCTCGACGCGCAGCAACATCGCAACGCCAACCAAAAATTTTATAAACCCGTACAAAAAAAAACTTCACATCTCCAAAAAAATCCAAAAAAGTATTAGGCCCCGTACGCACTTGAGATTTGCATCGTGCGATTGTTTGGTAACAACGGACGGATTGACGGGTTTTCAGAAAAATCTGAGAAATTTGATTTTTTTTTTGCCATTGTCACCAAAAAATTGCGCGAATAAAAATCGCAAGTGCGCACGGGGCCTTACACCCAGTAATGTAGTGCCGGAACGCTCAATTTTTCCACCCAATTGTTTTCAAAATTTTTTTAACGTTATATCAAATAAAGGTAATTTTGATAACATTTTGTTTTTATAATATTTTCATATACATGGTTTGTCCCAAAAGTAATGCAACTCATTTTTTTGCCACGCGACCGTATTGCGTACACCTGGGGAACCGGTTTTAATTTGTGGAGAGAACCCTAATCTTTCCAGAGACGCCTGATTCAGTTACCTGCGAGCTCTCGGAGCGGTGGGGCGTTATTTTTAGCGAATGTCCTCGCAGCGCCTTGTCTTGGTTAGGATGGAGAAAACTTTGGAGCAACGCTATGTGATAAAAAATTTTCGTCAAACTCCAAAATATGGCGAAGGAAACGTTTGATTTGAACACTCAGGCCTTTAAGGATGATTGCTTGTCGTATTCGCGGGTCAAAAAGTGGCACAAGTCGTTTAAGAAATGGCCGATGAGGCGCCGAGTCACACCGCTTTCGTTTTCAACTCCTATCTGACCCGGATCGGTGTTTCAACG
>JAOXNN020000043.1:2700169-2722974 GCA_028571205.2 Hydropsyche betteni | reverse complement strand
TTTTTTCACGGATTGCTACTATCTGTGTGTTCCAGTATCGTATGTGCTAGTGTCGTTTGGGTAAACATTTGGATACCGTGTTTATTTGCTGTCAGTATATGGACGTTAAAGTTGACACGTTGGTCATTTGGCGCGAAATAAATATAGTTGTCAGTTTGTGTTTGACGATTATAGATATGCAGAAAAATATTCAAAATATTCTAGCCGATTTGGAAAGGGAATATGGGTGTATTATTCCCGAACTCACAGTTCCTCCGATGGGATCGATATCTCTTCAAACTTTACGAAGGTTATTTCCGTTTGTTGCCCACATTTTAAGAATTCATTATTTCATTTTTTTTTTTCATTTTTTCTCAGAATCTGCACGGAAAGAATGAAGATTTTCTTTATGTTAGAAAAAGTTTCATACTTACACGATCCTTTCACTGACGAGTGGATTTCCATGGTACTTTTAAATCTCAAAAAAAGTTTCAGTGATACTTATAGAATATGTACAGAACACAGCCATAGGTTTCGTCAATTCAAAGCCCTCCATTATGATAGAATTAGCAGATTTATTTTCTACCACGTAATCGTCAATTCTAAATTTACCAGCATTGCTAATTTCATAATTACCAATGAAGTTCGTTTATTCAGGTGCCACAAAATATTTTTTTTTTGTATTTTACATTCATTACAATATCAATTGTTTTTCTTTATTTAAAGACTACAATTTTTGAATTTATCACTTTTTCGACAAGAAGAATTTCTGACGAAACATAAAATTATTCTTGAGTGTACTTCAAATAGAGGATTTCCAAAAGAATTTTTTAACTTATACCAAGTAATATAAGCAATTCGATAAATAAAAAACTAGTTTACTTTTAGAAATTTCATTAGAATTAAATTGTAGGTCCATTGGAAATATGTCATGACGTTGATTGCAACTAGATCCGTTCCTTTGATCAAAGGGAACGCTTACATAAATCATACTCATTTTTCAATTGCAGCATCAACATTTCAGCTCTCAAACATTTCTAATTTTTTGAATAAAATCAAAATAGGATTGAACACTGTGAAATTGGATCCTAGAATGAAAGATTTGATCGAAGAAATGGAAATATTAGTACAAATGTATTACAGCTCTAACAATTATTTTTATTGTATAATATTAAATCTTGTAAATATAATATTGTTTCAGGTGTATCGACAAATTGATAAACGTAGATTGGTGCCATACAATTATGAGAAAAACTAGTTTATCAAATCTTCATAATTTATCCAAATATTTTCCTCCTTGCATGGAAAGAATTTACAATAAAATTGAGCGTACACATCACTTAAAATACTATGGACGTTTTCAATTTATCCCATTCTTAAAAGACATTGGCTTATCTTTGAACGAGATGATACAATATTTCAATGATCATTTTCTGCAGGTTTATATAGTGCATTATTTAACATACTTGCATATAGTGGTGTTTCAAAATCTCAATTTTGCAGAATATGAGAGAAAGAGAAGTGAAAGCTAAACGTTACAATTATTATATACGATATCTGTTTGGATTAGAAGGACGTAAAGTTGTATCACACACTGGAAATTGCTTTAAAATTCAAAAACATTCATACGAAGGACCTTCGGATTGCCATGGATGTCCACTACTTAGTGCTCAAAATATGGAAGAAGTTCTTTCTTTACCTAGTTATTCAAATTTGAGCGAAAGAGGTTGATTCATGTTAATTAATATAAATTAAATAATCATCAACTTTTTATTTACAATTTTTTTTTTCAGATAAAGCCCTTTTACTTTCTCTTGTTGAAAATACACTCCCTGGTAATATTTGCTCTAAAATTATGTTACTAAAACATTCCGAACAAAAATATCTTGAAGTTGTCACTCACCCTCTTCAGTATTATTCTATTAGCTCTAAACAAGATTTAGATTTTAGTGATTCAGAGAATTCTAGCGAAGATTGTATGTCGTCATAAGATTTTAAACTTTAAAATTATTTATACAAAATTCTAAAAATTGTTATTATTTTTAAAATATAGTTTTTTTATGTAGAATGTGAATTTTTTTATAAAATATATTAATGTTTATATTATGTTGAATTTTTTTTCTCTTTTTCTGTTCTTATTTGCATTATGCTACGACTAATAGTATATAAATTATTTCATCAAAATCTACATTCGCTAAACGTTTATATTGTTATTTTTTCTCAAGTTAGAATAAAAAAGAATTATTTTTGAAGAATTTTCGATTCCGTTAACAATAAAAAAACCATAGATTGATTAAAAAGACTTAAAATAAACTTGAGATAATTTTTGTAATTAATAAGGCCTCAGATTCAACATTCATTTTTTTTGCCAATAGTTACATATATAAATTTGAGCCATTCTCCTTTAAAAAAATACTTTTCCCCATTTGAAATTCAGCAAGTGATCTTTTGATTATTATTCAAATAAATATACAACTATACCAAAATTTACTATTAAAGTAATCCAAACTATATAATCTTGATCATAAAATCAAGGACTTAAAAATAAAAATAATTCCGTCAGCAAAAATTATTGCGATAATAAAAGTATTTTTTCTTTTAATACTTATTCTACAGTTGATATCTAGGTGAAGTAATCACGTTATAATTTCAATTTGAATGTTTAAAAATTTCAAAACAAATTCAACATCGACACTATCGACGATGTAGAAATGAAAAACTGAACGCTGAAAAACTCTTCAGGTACGTGATCAAATCGCCGAAATTGTTCGTTTAATCTGTGTAAATGCCGCCATTTTTTTTTCGAGTTATTCGGCGATCGGAACGCCGCGATTGTGCTCACGCTCGATAACAATTATTTTATGAAAACTATATTTAGCCCTTTGTGCGGCCCGCGTATTTATAGAACGTTTGATTCGAACGATTGTATTATAATATGTAAATTCCATGCCCTCTAATGATTTGCCATTACAGATATCCTTATTAATAGCGACCGCTTTCTTTTTCGTGGTTCAAATGGCGTGACGTCAGCGCGCGCTTTTCGACCGGAAACGTCTCGCCTTTCCGCCGGCTCATCTCGATTCGAATTATCGGTTTGCGGCAAAGGTAAGGATGTGCGGAACGAGTTATTAAGTTGGCAAAACTGTATTGACGTTTATACACGGACATGTGTTACGCTTCGTTTGTGAAATTTTTACATTTGCGTACAACATCAAAAGTTTTGTTTCTATATAATGGGAAGTTGTTTTGTTACTGTTTTTCAAAACAAAGCGTCTTCATTTTCCGAAATTTGAACTTTTTTCTCGTCTTCTTTTCCTACATACGAAACATTAGCCTTGTAGTTAACATTCGAGTATGAAACTAAAAAAAAATCAAACCTAACTTAACTATTGATTCTTCCAAGATCATGAACAGGAAGGGGTGTGAAATTAAAGACAATGAAAAGGAAAAAGTTCAAACTGAATGAAAAAATATTAACAGGGCGGTATTCCACTGTATATTGTACGCAAATATAGCAATTTCATAAACTAACAAGTGTAACATCACACGAAGTGATAACTTTGCAAAAAAAAAAATCGAAATGAACGTATCTGAAATCTAAAAAAATTGCTTCAAGAAATCTCCGACAATGATTTTTTTCTACGATAATATACTCATCAACAATTCATAAAAAATACTAAAATAAGACTTGTGACAATAAAATAATAAAAAAATATATTTCCTTTTTTATTTATTTGAACTTTTATTGATTTTATTCGGATCTAGTAAACGGAACTGATCAAATTATCGTGATACTTTTCCATTCGTTTCTATTTGACATAAAAATGTCAAACTAACGTTAGAAACGTCAAAACTAAAAATGCATATGTAAACAATTCAGCCAACTTGATAACTCGTTCCACACATCGTTACCTTTACCCGGCTAGTTCTGTATCATGAGTCGGCCTGCATTTTCGATGCATTCATTGTTCGCGGGTTTTTTGCGGCGTGTTACACGAATATTTCGCGATCGATTGCCGCTGTGAGATTTGGCTATTTTTTTGTTCGCGGTTATAAATTATTGTAGGAGATCGTTGCCGGATAAGAACCTGGATAAGTGGGGCGGCACGCACGCCAAAGGTCACCGCACACCTTTTTCTTTACGGTTCATTTTATTCGGCTTTTTTTGGCTTTTCCACGCCGCCCCTGTTGCCTGCATCCATTTTCGACATCTCACTTATGGATGATTCTCATTTGTTAAGTAAAAAATGCGGTATCGTTTAGGGGTCGGAGGTCAATTATTGGATATTGATGAAAAACGATGCGCTTCCTGTTATTTTTTTCAAAATTATGCGAGGCACTTATTTCTAAAACGGTGTTAGTCTGAAAGGTATTAATTTCAATTAAATGCATGTTCGTTTACTAAATATTCAGGTCAAATCTTTTCAGCGCTGTGAAAAAAAAGTCGTAAAACGAAACTACAATTTACGCAGTCGATGTACGGAACTTGAAATTATACCACTTGCGAAAATAACGACTCGTATATTTGATTCTAATTACTAATGATGATAAAATTTCTTATTTTAGAATATAAAAATACATTTGAATCACAATCGATTTTTCTTCGCTTAAAAAAATTCGCGGCAAATGCGATTAAATTTAAATCGTTTACTTCGGTATGAGTGCACTTAATGTGAAATAAACAGTACGTCAAGCGATTGTTTTATTTTTATAACTTTAATATTCGCTAATTTCACTTCTAACTCGTTCACAAATGATTTAATTTACTTTTAGATGGTTTTATCGCTACCGTTGAGCATATAACTTAATTGCTATTATATTCTGCTACATACAGAACGTACAAAAACTCTTTCATTTTATCTTTCATCGAACGTCGATAAATTTTCGCTCTGCTTAGTTTGATTAACCCTTAATGCATGAAATCTTGATATATTAGTAGATCAAGAATCTTTAGTATAAGCTATATATATTTTTATTTTTATTACCTCATTTGTAAAAAAAATAGCATTACAAAGAGCAAATATAAAAAGTCGACCTTAATGGATTCGTAAAAATATGAGGTTTATTTTTCATTCAAAATAACAACTAATACATCACGTTGATTTTTAAAAACATGACAAATTAGTCGACAATTCGAAAATGTATTATTTCTTTTCATATAATCAAATCTTTCAGATATTCAATGCTTTTTATTCGGTACGATAATAGAAATTTCAATATCTAATCGCTCATAGATACAATAAAAATCATACATTTCAATCGTAAACATTAAATAACGTCAAATATAAAATAGAGGGTTTGTGCGAATACAAAAGTTAATTTAGTGCTGATTTTTTTTCCATTTGTTTATAAATATAATATGAAAAATTGCTCTTTTCTCTACTCGCATCGTATAATTCACGAAGACAAAATCTTACAGCCAAGAATCGTACGGTACTCCATAAAAACAAACAGTTCTCAACATTCATAGAAAATCTATAAAACGTGAAAACTGCAATCGATAGGTGTCCATTGATAATATATCAATGAACACCTGTCGAACCGTCGTCGTCCTTCAAAATACTTATAAAATACACAGAAGCGTAAATGGGCTATGGCTGCCGGACAAATAACGCTGAAAGATAGACAAAAGCTCTAAAAATAGTACTGGAAATATTTACGAAGAAAATATTGGTTTTTTCAGTTATCGATAGTATTCATGTTTTCGGAATGATAATATAAATAAATATGCTTTAATTTTTGTTTGTTTATTTTATTTTATATTTATTTATGGTAACAAATTCAAATTGCTCAAAAGATATATTTTATGAAAATAAAAAATAGTTCGTGTTTTAGGCTTTTTATTTGCTTTTGCAAATTATTTTTTGATGAATTGTTTCAAAGTATCGTAAACAGTAAATCAAAGACACGACAAAAAGTTTGCGACTCAAAATTAAAATTTGATTGTAGACTTCAAATGATAAAATTTCCCTATGCGATCTTTAAAATTAATGACATTTTTTTCAAATGGCAATTTAAAAAATTCAAATAACTGAAAAGTATAAGTCGGCACATACATGTAATAATGAATTCGTCCAAGGTGCCGAAAGCCCAGTCTACGCCTCCGATAACACATGCATATTTTATGTACAACATATTTATTTATTTACGCAACACGGCCACCATCGTGTCCTTTCTCACATAGACCATTCGATTATATAAACATTATACATTTTCAAATATTTTACCCCCAATTAAAACAATATATACATACTGATAACAACATGTCTCTACACCGCACACAGACCGAAGAAAAAGTCCTGTCCACCACCATTAGGATACGGACTTGATATCCATCTCCTCCATGGGAAACGGAGAAGACGGACGTCAGACCCTTCTGAACCGGGTCATCTTCTTCCAGTTATGTTATGACGTTTCTGCTGAAGTCTCCTTCAGCACTGCTGGCTTGGCGTAGGATCTGGACTTCGAAGGCGGCTCCTCCTCGACGACTGCGTAAAGTTGGCCTGTCCCCAGGTCGATGGACATCCTCGGGGGCAGCTCCACCATGACGTCGGCAAGCGCCTCCCATTTGGTCGGAGGTAGGTCGTACCTGCATACCAACCAACACACAATCCCGTCGTCATTTTTTTTAACAATGGTCGTTTCGCTTTCTAAGTATCTAACCAACAGGCACGTGTTAAATGCATTATATTCCGTACGTACAAAACAAGCTGTCTCGAAAGGTGGACTAAGCTAGACGCTCCCGTCTCTATTATATATATATAATCGAGCATACACAAACGATCTACTTAAGCTTATTATAATGGGCAACTTACGTTTGTTTAGGGAGTCCGAGTCTCAGCCTGCGTCTGAACGGTTAAAGTGTGTGTGTTTGTGCTTTTATACATATGTAGTTTTATATAGTGGTCGTCTTTGTTTTTCGTTTTTTTTTTTTGTTAACATAATAGCATGCCCCGACGACGACATACTCACTCTGTATCGTCTGGCTTTTCCTCGGTCTGTTCCTGTTCGTTCATCAGGTCGTTGGCTAGCTCCTCAAAGGAAACGCTCGCCAATGCCTCATCGATCTTGTCCATTGGCTTGTCCAACATGTCGGACATGGACAGGACCGTCGCACTAGGAGTGGGTGGCTTGTCGAAGCTGGGAGCCGGAGTTGGTTTGAACATTTCCGTCGTCGTCGGAGGTGGATCTTCAGTCTCGGACGGGACCGGGGTTGTCGCCATAGAAGCCTCCTCCGAAGCTTCTTCGGACATCGACTTCAACGGGATGAACTTGGATGCTTCTTCCGCAGCATCCGCCACAGCAGCTTCAACTTTTTCTTCAGCTTTTCCCGACGACAGACCTAGACTTTCAGCCGCGTTTTGAACGCCGTGGGCTGCGTTGGAAACCACCTCCTTCACATCTTCCACGGCTTTGTTAATAGTCTTGCCGGCGGCTTCGCCCATTTCTATAACAATACGTAAAAAACAGTCATTAACTTAAAGCCTTAACGATCTATTTGACCTCTGAACCCTTAAAAAAGCGTCGCATCGATTATTTACGGGCGTTAAAACGCGAAGGTGTAATAATAAATTGGCTATCTATAATTCGCACGTGCTAATGTAATCTTTTTCAGACTCGCCGAAGAAAAGAAATCCTTATTAATGTAAGCGTGTCAACCTTGCAAGTATTTTCGCTTCGTCTCGAGGCTGGCAATGAATCTTCCGGATATCTTTCGCATACATCAAATATGGTGGTCTTTCGGTGGCCAGTTCAGCTCGACCACCGACTTTGCCGATGCCTATCGGTCCAAGGACTTGAGAAATCACGCGAACTTTATCTCTATTCCGCTAATAATAAAATTGTTTACCACTCAATAAGATTATGCGAGCATTATTGAGTATGAAAACGTTGCGCTCGATCGTTGGTTTCGTATCTAAAATATTTGTTTTATAAATAGAAGAAATATATTAATTCATGAATTATTCGATCTGTCATTGATATCAAACATTGTAAAGAGAATTTAAATTTTAAATTTTCATTTATTAATCCAAGTTTGATTGAGTATCTAAAAAAAATCACACATGACCAACAAAATTTTTAACTCACTCAAAATTCAATTTCGTCAGCGTGTACGATGACCTATGAATCACAATCGCAAACCACGAACCTTTCAGGATTTCGCTGACTAATTCCAATTATGTGAAATCAATTCAGCAAATTCTGAAAGCGTAAAAAAAACAGAATAAATTGATTATTACAACGGTTTGTGGGTGGGCTTTCGTGGCCGATGCAATAGTCTCATTAACCATATAATTAGATTGCTATCGCCGGAACGCTGAAACCTTTCGGGCTGGTTTCTCGCTGTTTTTGGTTTCAGCGGTCAACGTACATGAATAATGGATTAACCATTGTGCGATCGATTTCGAACCCCTATAATACTATAAAAAAATAGTTAAGTGAACGTTGTTTGCAAGGAGTCCGCCGTGACTGGAAAGAAAATTTAATAACCTCATCTAATTTGCATAATAAAAAATCACTCTTTCGAGCTTTCGTACCTCGTTTAACAATAGTCTCTCCAAGGTTTTATAACTCACCTTGAATACCCGTGATTAGTGAGTTCGAATTTATTATGTCTGTTTCGTGTATTATTTTTATTTTCGCAAAAAAAATGGCAATTAAAACAATAAAATTAGAATTATTTTACAATTAACATTTACAAATGAACATATTTCTATTTAGATTAATTGCCGGTAAAGGCGCAACGCAAACATTCCTCGACCCGACAAGAACAAAGGCGCGTTCAACCTTTGTTCCTAAATCAGATCAGAATCTCGCATGCTCCTAATTCGCGAAAACAAACAAACCAAACAGGCGACCCTCCCTCGGACGTACTCACCATGAAGAGCATGCTCGCCGCTTTCCACCATATCGTTGGCGGCATCCTTGATCTCCCCCAAGGCTCCTCCTTCTCCCATGAAAGGAGCACTGCTAGCACAACCCATCTGAACAATTTGACTGCCTCTACATCGACATCGACCGAAGAAGCGAGTCCACCTCGGATCCGAGTCACAACCGTTGGGGATGCAATCGCGGACGTGGTCAAATTCCGACTGGCCGTGGAGCAGCAACAATGACCCTTGCTTCCCACGATGGGGGTTGAGGGTGGAGGATGAGGTGGCCTGGCCTTCTTCCTCGGCAGCACGCACACCTCCCCTCGACGGTCACGAAATCTGCAATCTTTATACAACGTGTTATAAAAATTCTTCTACACACGTACGACCAAAGGCGACCGAAGGCAATCTCGGCTGGTCTAAAAATATTCGCGTGCTCGCTTATTATAAGTGTTGTACGTGTGGATGGTATCGATTGTTTCGAAAGTTCGTAAGTTTTCTCTTGTGGAGTGTTTCGTTGAAGATGGGACATTTGGGGGGACGGTTTGAATCTTGTCTTATCTTTGTGCGTCGTTTTTTTTTTAATAAAATATTTTTGATTATCTTGATATTGAATTGATTGGTTTTTTCAATTATTCATTGATAAAAATAATTCTGATCAAATATTTTGAATAATATAAACATTCGTATTAATTAACATTCAATCATAAATCTCCTTGTTTATTTTCATATGAAATGTTATTTATTATAGTAGTATAATCTAATATGAGTTCAACGTTTCGTACAATAGTTTAATGTATTCATTTCGTTTATGAGTAATTAATCTGAATATGGAAATTATTGTACATGCTTTAATTATCCGAATAATAATAACTAAACGTTCATCTGCTACCGAAACTATATTTAACTCGTTAGTTTCTAAATTTGGCTTTTATCATTCCGATAAATAACGACTCGTAATAACATGGGTAAACCAACTAATAATGAAATAGTCTACTCATCACACGCATAGATTGAACACGAAGTAATTTAAAAATATTTGTTATTATAATATCGAGCAAATTAATTTTCGTGCTTATCTAGGGATCAAATACTAAAATTCAGTTACATTTTTTCCAACATGAATTTAAATTCTTAGTAGGTACACTTTGAACTGTTTAAATCAATATTACAACATGAATATCATTAAAAACTTGCGATTGAATTTTTGCGTAAACAATATTTTCAATAATTGAAATGCAGATTGTATGTATAATAATGTGTATGTAATTATAATATTTTTTTTAATATTATACGATATAACTTTCTATGCAATGATAAAAACCTGATTTTTTTTTCTCGAATAAATAAATCATTAATTAAAACCTCAATCGAAAATGTTGAAAATCGTTTAATTTTTATTTATTTTATTTCAGAAACTTTTTATGAAATTGTTTTAAAAATTATTCTTAGAAAATACGACTCGGTGGTATATTAATGTTGTTATAAAAACCGCACTAGATCTTATATTTTTGTTGGAAAAATCTAAAAAAACAAAACCAAGTCTTATGTCTTCGTGTAAAAGGAATAATTTTAGAACTGTTAAAAAAAATTCTCCGAAATTCGCATTAGTCCTAATGTTTTTTGTTAAAAATATTTATTTGTGTAATTTTTTTTTTCGTCTTATTTCGGGTAAGGAATTATATTTATAAAATGATATGGTTTATTTTCAAAGAAACACGCAAAAATAAAAGGAAAATAAATAAACTCAACAACACACTATTATTTTCAATATATAAATATACCTTGTTCATTAATTATCAAAGCAACGTCGACGTACGTAAACAAATATGATAAATTATCATAAATATTACAGTGATAACGCAGCACCTGAAAAAAACACAATTTCCTCGCTCAAGTTGGTATCCATGCTGTCGGCTGTCAGCTGTGCGTTGACAGCTGCCATCAAGGTGAGTCCACTTTTGTGCAATCCATGCTTTTTACACAATAATTGATCAATTTACTAGTTTTAAATGTATGCAAATTGCACGCGGCCCCCGCTCGAGGATGGCGGACCCCGGACCAGGTTTGGGGGAGCTTCAAGTGAAGTCGAACAATTTGATAAAAGCTATCAAAACTGTTACGATCTCATTTGTTCGTCTCCAATGAGAGCAAGAAGGTAGCGGTGATCTTGTGATAGTTTAATATCATCATATATTATTCATTTCAGGACATTTGACTGGGTTCGGGTCGCCTTTGTGGGGCGTGGGCTTCAGGCACTGGGTCGGTGGGGTGATTGCCGAAATGCGGCGTAAGAGCCCCATCCAACAGTGGGTCGATTCTATTCCGAAGAACGATCAGGAAGAAGATAAGGCAGCGTCTGATCCTGTCGAAGAACCACAAGAGAAAATAAAGGACAGTGAAGTAGCCACGAAGAAGCCCGTTCTTCAACGAGATGTTAGTTTTCAATTGAATGATGAATGCGATGTAGCCGATCCGTCCGAAGAAGCTGTGGATTCGATAGAAAAGAGTCTCAATCTGAGAAAAACGAAGGGTGTATTGCATAGGGACAGATCGACTAATTCTGAAGGAAATAGTCCTATGCATAGACACCCTTTCTTTCGGGATTCTTCTGTTCAGGTTAATTTAATAAATTGTAGGTTGTTTGGTAAAAAGTGAAAGTTTTTTTGAATTTTATATTATATTGCAGTCGGAAAGTGCAGGGAGTAGATGTTCTAGTGTTGAAAGTTTGCTCGAATCTCGTAAAATTGATGCTGAAGCCGTTTTGCGTGGAGTCGGTTTTGGTCCAAGTCCTGCACGTCAACAATTAGCTCGTATACCTGACAGATTTCTCAAACCTTCGAAGGTTGATCGTTTTTATTATCCGTTTTGTTAATGTTATTTATTTTTAAAAATATCGCAATTTGTGCAGGTAAAAGGAGTTGACACAGACAAATTCATTAGAGACGAACAAAAGTCGATGAAAATGCACGAATGTGGAGTTTTTGGATATCGAGGACTCACAGGTAATATGAATTTTTCGGATGGTCGAAAATAATCAATCTTATCATAACAAAATTTTTATCGATACTAATCAGAACATTGCACCCCTGTGTGCCGCTTCATGAAATCACCAGAGCGTCAACGCTTACGGATTAACTCGGGACCTGCAATCCCAATTCATATAATTCAGTAAGAAATTGCTTACTAACACTTATAATATTGTTTTTTTTCTTATTCATGTGACTATTTGTATGTATTTTTATATAATTTGAATGTGTTGTATTTATTCATAGAAATGCATGTCTTCTCGTTAAAATAATATTTTTTTAATTAATTATTACTCTTTCTTATATATATTAGTAATAATGGTCATTAGCATGCATCGTGTCGTAGATAAAAGATAAAATATGCTTTCGTATATACTATTTTATCACTTATCTAATTCAATAAAGTAACTTGAATTTGATATGATATTTGTTTAGTTAGCAATTTTATTGATAACTCATAATTAATTAGATTTTATAATATTTGTTTTGATTTATGTGCGAAATTTTTATTTTTTATAATGTTTTATCTGTTTCGAATTTTATGTTTCTGTTATTATACTTTCATTTCATAACGACTAATTAATTAATTATTGGGAAATGTTGCAGGTCACCCACATGTTCCACCGTCGACAATTGTAGCCAAAATTATTGAAAGAATAAGTAGCTGTGATGAACTTCCAGATACGGGTTGTTTTGTGCAAACCGTTCATCATTCTCAATCAGATATCGATAACTTTTATTAAATACGAATTTTATACTCTTAACATGTTAAAGCACGTTTCTACTCATTCCTTTTTTGTACATATTTATAGATTGTTTTTATTGTATTTTGCATTTAATGTACTGAGTCTCTCCTTTTCATGATCTGACAAATCGAGTGTGTAATCTATTTTAATAGTCGTAGTGCCATTCCAGTGTTTGTGTAAACTTACCATTCCATTGTATCATCGGTTTTTGTTACGATGTGATTGATTTTTATATTATTTGTTACTTTATTTTTTAATTGGGACCAAGTCTCTTATAGTTTGAAAACTATTTATAAAATTTTTCTAAAGGTCTTTATTCTATTTCTTATGATAGTGTTTTGAAATATTCCAGAATATTGGAAATATATAAATTTATTATCTTAAAAGTATATTAGGTTCCTGATTGTCATTCTTGCCAAAGTATTTTTTTAGAAGAATTGACATCTTTAATATCAAATCGATCGGGAAACAGATAATATATATTTATGTAATTTCTAAGAGACAATCATTAGAAATGACTTCTTATGAAAAATATTAATATAAGGTAATTTGTTAGTGAGTAGCTCAATTTATTACAATTTTTCAAAATAAAATGTGAATTGTAATTTTTTTCAAAATCATTACTTGAATAATTCATTCTTGTTTATACCAAATCACCAAATAAATTTTTAAATCATGTTTATCTAAAGATAAAATTTGTCAATTTTTGACAATCTGATATTGACTTGTTCATTCCAGGATGTAATTTTTGTATTATTAATATTTGTTTTTTTTTTTTACATATTTTATATTATTGTTGAAGCTCAAGCGATTATTAATTTGTGATGTTTCCATGGTATATGTATAAATTACTATAAGATTGAAAAGAATTAGTGCAATTTCCAATTATTTGTTATATTGAGTTGAATACCAAATTTTTTAAACATAGATTTCTATTGACCAATTATCGAACACCAAAATTTATCATTTATTATTGAATATGTTATTACCATTCAATGTAAATATTAATCATAGTGATTTTGAAATTCCTTTTTTATTTATTATATCGCAAGTTGTACACGTATCAAAATATAAATTGCAATAACATCAGCATTACGCTTGCTTAGGAACAGCATGCAGTCAACCGTGACCCAATATACCAGTGCTGTTGCAATAAAATACTTCTCTATATTTTCATATAGAAAAAACCCAAATCTGTTTGATTTCTTTCATTTCCCTTTTATTTGTCAAAAACTGAAATTATGACAAGGAAGTACTTCGTATGATCAAAATTACTGTTTTGTTCTCGTTGATAATAAGTCGAGAAAAAAATTGGTTCTTTGTTATTTGTTAATTCATTCTGATCTTAGAATGAAAGATATATGAAGGATCAAAAATAAAACAAAGAATTGTGGTTTTTTTTTATTAAAAGATTAATTACAATTTTGATTAAAAATAATATTTGTAATATACAATTTACCCATTCACCGGGTTACAGACTGAAAAATAGTATTGGCTTCCATTTACTGAACTGGATATTATTAATTCTGACAAATTTACGTATGCGTAGCAAAAAATTAAAAATAATTTTTGTAGTTAGAAATGTATTTGAAAGCTTAAAAAAACTAAATATGAATACAAATACAAATACAAATAATTTCTAGAAAAAAAAAACATTTATCAATAAATTTGATTTGATAAAATATGAAATAAATTTTCTTACACTGCATTCTTACAATGCATAATTTTAATATATCACAAAACATGCATTCAATTTACCTAATTCGACAACCCGTTGAGTATTCGTTTACGAAATTTGATCATCTCGGCGAAAATTAAAATCGTAAACGCTCTCAACGAAATAAGTCAGAAGCCAGAGCGAGAAACGAAAAGAATTACATAATATAATAGTGGGCGTTTGCTTTGTTTACTTAAGTCAGCTGATTTCTCGATTTGAAAGTATATACAAATCAAATTTGTATTAAAACAATATATACTGATTGATACAACACATTCTTGGACACGGCTCGATAAGCTTGTGTCAATCGAATAATTGCACGTTCATTAAAAATTGCAAACACCAAACAAAAACACAAAGCGAAAATAAGACATGACGAAACGCACACACAGACCGACAAAAGGGTGGGGATCGAAAAGAATGCTACAAATAACGGATGACTAACAATTCATCCTTTTTAAAATAATACTTATATAAAGCTACGTAAGATCTTTTTTTTAATCATTCACAATAGGAAAATGGGTAATGTATGATGAAACTTAAATGCTACGAATGCCATGTCCGTACAGGATTCACGGACGTCCATAAACGTTCTCGTCGGAGAAAGCGATGTACAAGAAGAAGTCTTCATCGTGATGCTCCTGGTATAAAGAACCCATGGTGGCCGAAGTTGGCGGGATGACGTTGTTGACGAAGAAGAACAACGCATCCTCAGGCCTCAGATGGATGCGTTTGCGGATCAAGAAGTAGAACTGACCAACGGTGAGATCCGAAGGTACCAGGTACTTCTTTTTATCCAGGTCTCCGAGTCTCGCACGCGGAGCCTTCTCCACGATGACGGGCACGCGGTCCGGGTACTTGCGGCGGATCTTCTCACCTTCGGCCTTGCGTTTCTCGAACGAGTGCTCCTCTTTGTAGACGAACTTCATGATGATCAGGGTTCGGAGAAGGTTGTGGGGGCGGGGCTGAAGCTCAACTCTTGGCTGCGTACGTTTGGAGAAATGCGAAAGGCTGCTGCGCACTAATGCTGCGTCACAGCTGTAGTTGACGTGCACCACCACCAACGCTAGTATTATAACAAAAACACCTGTGTCGTAATAGAGTACTCGGCAAGCATATTGTGGCCAGTGCCGGGTGTCGTTTTGCATCGATTTTTGTTGAATTTATGTAGGAATCTATCCATATATTTTAATTTAATATGATGTTTTTGTCGATTTAATCGATATCTTATAGGTTCTTATTGATTGACCTTCGATATGTTTTTTTTTAAACGCTCGTGCCGTAATAAAACACTGCTGCAATTTATCGGTATGTGGCAATTTAATTTGATTTTTGATTCCGAATGTTTTAATTGAAGTTTAATATTTAGGAAAATTTCTAAATGTGAAACATTACTTATTAAACTTATCGAAAACGATTTTTTTCCATATTAGAGTCAATTATTTTTAATAGTACAGGGCGAAAATGCATGCTCTTTACAGTTCGTCTGATAGATACAATGTTGTTCTCATAAATTTTTATGTAAACTAACAGATGTCTCAATCCAATAACAACAGATTTCGTGGAAATTTTATTTATAAAAATATTACAAATTCTACCGTAACAATAAATGCACGATTCAAAATTTAAAATAAAACACTTTCCTGATTATTATAATATTATTTTTCGCATTTCAATCAATTTATCCACTTCATATTATACCATGTTTGATATTCATCTGTCATTAAAATTAACTCCAAAAATATCGAATAAAAATAACTCAAATATTTTATACGTAAAAGAATTATTCATACTAGATTCCAATCAAAAATCTCTAAAACCCCAATCGAAACGACCCCATCGACCAATAATTCCACCAAAACCGCAAAACACTCACATCACCCATCAAAAATTCAAACACCACAATTTCGCATCCAACCCATCGACAACCCCATTCCGATCTCCATGCGTCCATCGTCCGCATACACATGTAATACCCAAAAAGGCGCGCTATGAAAGCGCATTCACGACATCCGAAACCATTGAACGATTGTGATCCGTACATTTTTATGGGACACGCCGAATGTTTCCGGACGCTTCGTTAATCCGCCGTCCATTGATGGGCCGATATTTTCTCGAACAGAGGATCATAAGCCGCCATGAATATTCACGCCGGTCGCACCTGGAGGACTCCTCCGTGACGGCGAGAGCCTCTCAGGGATTATCCCCGTTCCCGCGCGCGGCTAATTGTCGTAAAAGTGTTGCCAACTATCGAATTATTATATGATATAACTCGTGAGTGAGTCGGTTGAGTAACGGACGCGTTATGAGTTCAATTTGATTCGATTAAGTCGACGAATAGAGCCTGAAATGATAACTGTTTGCTTGTATTGTATAGAGTATTACATTTTAATAGTTTTCTGTGAAAGTTGTCATAGGCGGTAATCAAATGAAATCAAATAAAAAAGGACATAAGTGCCAAAAAACTCAAAATCGGTTTTATGCTAGAAATAGGTTCGATATCCAAGCGCCAATGTTTTAAAATATGGTCGAAGTCCCCGAAATCGGGTTTTAATAGTGTATAATTTAGGGGTCGATAAACTTTTTTTGTAAAACGATAGCAAAATTTTGGAAGTCGATGTAAACTTGATAGTAAAGATAATTATATTGGTAATTCCACACAAATAGCGACAAAATAGCTCTAAAAAAGTTGAAACTAATTGATCTTAAAATAAATAGTTATTAGAAAATTAACGCGCTAGTTTCAAAGAATACAAATATTTTTATATGTAGGTAATATCAAGAAATTAAGTACTAACGAATAGAGCTGTAGGTATTTTTTTCCATTTTTAATTGATTAAATCTGTATTATTGATAACGACGTAAAATTTTACATAATTTTGAAATACAATCAATCGCATCCAGTTGACTGTCTGACAGAAGCTACTCAATTGTACAGTTAAATGAATTTGAAATATACATATATGGAAATTTTTTTGCACTTGTATCTAGATCTAAAAAAACTTTTGTGACTGTAGTTTAACAATAAATTCAGAAAATATATCTGCTATTTTTTTGAGGATAAGAATTTCTAATTAGATTTCAAATTTTAGTCTGCGAGTCGGAATTTTCTGATACCTAGTGTATATCAACAGCGAATTTGTACTCGCCATTATAAGAATTTCTTGATAAAATCCGTTGTATCTCGAAATCTTAAAAATGGCACTTTAAGATTCCACTGCACTCTAAGTCCTTTTTTATTTCTGGCATATTATTATAGTAATTTTTTCTTCAAAATAATGAACAATTTTTTGAATTTCATTTTATTTTTAGTATATAAATCGATTCAACAAAATTTTCGACATAGACACAACCATCCTTATCATGAACATAAATTTTTTCATCTTTCCGACTTTTTTTGATAATTTTCACATACACTCCTTATCTCAAATTCACACCGAAACTACCCCCCGAAAAAACCAACACACACCACTAAACTTTTTACAGCCAGCCGACCGAATAGCGGCAGATACCCGCCGATTTTATAAACACGCGCGTTTTGGCCAAAAGCGCGCGCGCACGCAGCCAGCTCATTTCATATGCATTGGCCACATTTGTCTTCGCGAACTGCTAGATTGAATTCGAGTTCGTTCCGCCGTGAAAAAGTTAACGTTCCGCGCCCACGCGCGAGACTAACCTTTTTCGCCTTATCCAGTTATCCGGGGAAAATCCTCGGCCATTTTTTTGCGCGTTTTCCATTCGGGGGCGCCCATCGGCGGGTAATCCCCGACCGGCTCTGTGCTCTCCTCTTTTACGCAGTGCGGCCCTCTTATATACGCAGACACGTCTCACTTTTATAATAGGGACTTCGAATGCGGGGAATTTGGGTGAATTATTTTATTGGGTGGTTTTCGGCTTTTTTGTATACTTTTTGTTTATTTTCATCCGCGGGTTTTGATTGAAATGATAATATGTTGTAATTTTTTTTTTTTGATACTATTGAAATGACAGTTTAAATATGATCGTCAGAATATTTTTATTATATCTAAAGCGAATGATTGAAAATTTTCATTGGTTTTTGGTATACAATAATATCCGGTCAATTGAGCGAGTCTTGAATGAACTTGTGAAATTTATATTATTATCTTTAAAAATGATGAAATTGCTTTGATTATTAAAAAAATGGATACAAAAATTGTGACATTTACCCGAAACAAAGGAGACAAATATACATATACTACCTACAAATGACCACAAATTTGATAAAAACTTTCTAAAAAAATTATATATGTAGTTGAAGTATGTATAATACATTTACTGATATTGGATTCCGTTTATGTTGATTTAAAAATAAACATATTAAATTTTGTGCAGCTCTATAGTACATTGAATAGAATCTTTCTATTTCTTCATATTGAAAAAAAAATTCGCACGGACTTCGAACCCACCTATACCTATTCAAAAATCGATCGAAGCCTTCTTCTTAAATGTAAAAATAAATTAACTGTTAAACTCCCCGTATTACTTAGCATTGATTTGTCTACCGTGGCTTATCTGTGCGATCTCGGATCCTACTAAATACCTTGAGAAATTCAGCATTAGGGAATTTCCACGGTGCTTTTCTTTTTGTCTACTTATTGCCCCAAACGCAGCTCGTTTTTTTTACTTTATCTTTTCTCGAAACAATTAGAAACTGGATAAGCCTTGCGAGGTACCAAATTCGAAATAATTAATTCAAAAACGATACTATTTTTTACGTGCGCTTAATTCGGCCACACGTTCGGCTTTGAACCACCCCATAGAAGAGATTTGAATAAATCGGAAATAAATTTTAGTTCTATACGAAAGTAATGCGTAAACGTACAAAGAATGTACGCGCTTATCGTAGTGATGATAACAATCAGATAAGAGAGTAATTTGAATATAATTTTGCCTTATTTGTTTTGTGTTAAATATAATGAATTCATTTTTGAATAACTAAGCGTCTCAAGATATTGGATTTGATAAATGAATAATCACGTTTTCGGGATTAGTTTTATGATGAAAAGAGATAATGGATGAAACATTAAAATTTCGTTATTTTTATGGAACGAAAAAAATCGATTTCATTTGAAACCCCAAAGTGAAACGTAAACAAATCTTACAGCGCAATAATCGCTCCGACGTTTATTAAAATAAAACGAAATTAAATACGACTATGTACATATGATTCAAACGTGCTATTTTCACACGACGAACATGTATGCAAAACGAACTAAAAAGCGCGGCAAACGTGTAAAGTTAACGGTGTGATTAATTCGCGCGATACAGGGGGGTGCCAAAAGTGGAGATATTCGTCGCTAATGCTTCATAAATAAATCAAGCAGGGCCCAAACGGAACAACCGCAAAATGAAGAAAAAAAGCGCACGAAAAACGAAAGATATGAAAGCTCACAACGAGAAATTCTTGAACATCCAAACGTGCCCGAAACAAATAAATAATATTCGCTCGCTATACAACTGAATTATAATACGTATTGAACTGGTGTTCAAATGAAAACCAAATGATGATCCAATTATTATATATATTTTTTATAAATCAGATATTGATTAAAAATCATAAATTGGTAAATAATTCAGAATTCAGTTCTTTTCATTGTAAGGAAATCAAGCAAATTTTTGATAGTATTAGAAAACCTTGTTTCAGAATTAACAACTTATATGAAATGTTATATTTATGTATGAAAACAATGTAGATTATTTTCTTATTATCATTATTGAAGAACATATAGATCATTGTTCACATTAATATCAAAATGAATATGAAAAATTCACAATTACAATTTCTGTACGACTTTGTGTGCGAAATTTTCATGTTTTGCATATGAAATACGGAATGATTTTTTCCAAATTTTTGTTTTCATTTGAACGACTCTTGTACAGTGTGGAGATTTCATGCCAAGATCATATTAACATTTGTATTAATTTAGTGTGTGAATTATGCCCTTTTCGGCATACTTAATTCTAGCGTGAGAAATCCGATATTGTGTGACGCAAAACGCTCTTTCTCCTTTTCGACTTTTCGATATATTTTTAGTTAATCCTCTGCATATTTCAACGACACAAGTTCACCAAACGACATCCTGGCCGATGTCTGAACGTATAAAATTCCATGAATTACTCATGTATTTGTATATTTAGCTCATACGTGATGTGCACCCAATAAATTACGCGACTCAATGTAATCATTATGACAAGTTGGTTTTTCTTTCGAATTTCTCTCTAGACGTTGTCGCTGTACGAATGATTAATCGCAATCGCTGATATGCTAAATTATTACTTATGAATATTTTATTCGCGTTCCGAGAATTATTGTCGTACTGAAGGGCAATTGGTTATCTCGAAAAAGCATCGAATGGAGACGATTTCGCGGTTATTTACAAAAATAAATATTTATCTGAAATGAAAACAATTTCGTAATTATATAAATCGTCGTTGATTTGTGTATATAATTTGACATTTTTGTAATATGAATTTTTTCTGAAGGACATTTATTCGTATCATTTTGACTTATCTTTTATCGAGAATCATATATTCATATTTCGTTTTATATAAAAACGACTTTTGTGTACAAAAATTAAAATTTAAAAATAAATATTTATTTCAAAGTAAAATATAGCTATTTTTTGTTTACTTTTGACCATCCTAAAATTATGAAATATCAAAATAATTTCAGCAATTGAACTGAATTCACTGCTCACTGAATTTCGCATCAAAACCAATCACATTCTTTTCCCAATAAACATGCATCTTTCATCGACACTTCTGATCATTCCGTCAATGAGCTCGGACGCGTAGACAATTTTACAACCAGCAAAACATTTTGCAACCAATAAAATAGCCATAAAACGAGTCACTTTGATCTAAAATTATGACAAGCACACACACGAGTCCGAGACGTGTTAATTTGATTCCGCGAACTGTCCGCCCGAACGAATTGGGTCTTCAAAATCACGACGACTTGTTTAACACGCTCTGGCGCCAATAAACACTCGATTTATTGCCGCGAATGGACTCTGTTGATGTGCATCGGTAAAAAACGCGCCACCCGCGAGTGAAATTTGAAAAATATGTTGAAAGTGTGCAGTTTCTTTGTGGCAAAGTGTGCACGGGGAGGGTAATCCGTTAACGGTTTGCGGGTCAAAAGGACGATTGTCTCGCCGAAAGACTGTAATCCTGATTGTCTTAGTTTTGTAGAAAGGACGTAATTCGTTAACCGGTTTCGGTACGGTCGGGATGTTTTGCCCTTTGTGAGAATATTGAATGGGATTTTTCGAATGTTTTTGCATGGTTGGATGTGGAAATTGTGTGTTTGAAATCGGTTCGTTTTAGTAGTTATTGAAAATTGATTGTCGATTGAAATTCGATAATTTCGAGAAGAACATGAAAATTTTTGTGTAAAAGTTAATCTTTCCACACGTATTTATACCATCTTTATAAAATAAAATAAAAACTATTTGTACATTAATTTATTTTTCATAATATTGCTTCAAACAAAAACCATCAGAATTTATAAACATATCTGAATGTTATGAAAAATATGAATTTAAAGCAAAACAACATTTTCACCCCAAGATACGTAGATTAAACTAAGTATGTACACGTAAAAATATACGCGATTTTATATTCGACTTTTGTTCCTCGTCTTGTTGTCTTTCGTCTAGTCGACTTTCGTCCGCTTGACGGCGTTCGAGCAACACGCACAAAATTCAATTCAGACATCAAAAACCCATCACACCACATCACATCCCAATTCATACGACCATCATCATCAAATTCACCCACCACTTACAAAACACAAAACATAAGCGATTCGCACCGATACAAAAAACACACCTCCCCAACCGAAACAACCCAATCGAACCCACCCTCAACCGGACGACCACCTTCCCGCGGCCGTCCACCACCACCACCAGCAAGCCCAAGAGGTGATCCTGATCGCCAAGGAGAAGGAGGAGCAGCTCCAGCCCTGGTGGGAGGGTCGGGCCATTATTCAGGATCAGGCTGTCGGGCGATTTGCTTATCGGGAACGCACAGGCGAGAGCTGCACACTCGCGATCGCACCTCCTTATAACTCTACGTACACTTCTTTTTTGTTCGTTTTGGTCGGTCTTATTCTTGGATAGGTGCAATAAAACCGGGACGCTGGTTTCGGGCTTTGATAAATCGGGGGGGGTTTATTTTGAGGGGGGTTCCCGTGCGTGGAGGTGTGCTAATGTGTGGATTTGTGATGGGTTTTTTATGAGTTGATTTTTTTTAGGGTATTATGGATGTGTTTTTTTGTTTATTTGGAGTTTTCTTTTGTAGTTGTTATAATTAAGAAATTTTTTATTTAAATTGTCAAGTTTTTATTATTATGTAAAAGTTTAAGAGATGCTTAAGTACATTATTCAATTTTTTGTTGTTCAATGAAAGTTTTTTACTTACAGCATTTATTTTATCG
>JAOXNN020000043.1:2661781-2698138 GCA_028571205.2 Hydropsyche betteni | reverse complement strand
ATCTTTTATTCGAAATTCAAAATATTCGCCAAATGAATTTCTCAAAACGGTTGAATCTCATTTGCTTTTTCAGGTGCGCCAATTCTGAAAATCGAAACCCGTCAGAGATTCAAACCAAAAATACACACCACTTCCAAGTCGTAAATACATTCATCTTTGATCAGTCATCGCGGCCATTTAACGCGCTCTTACAAGAATTTCGACAAGATAAAATTAAAACGAAAAAATGCACGCGAACGACTATATCCGTGTAAAACCACGAAAGAATCGAGATTTTCGAATTCTCACTCCATCACGAATATATTTAGCCCAGATTAATACACTATCGAGGACAATAATCCATTTATAGTGAAAATAAATCATGTATCGTAAGCGCCACGGCTGTAAATGCAACACGATAATTTAGCGCCGATTTATGGCTTCGGCTCGTTTGCGAACAAATGCGTTTTGATTTATTCAAACAAATTGATATTTCGCGTCGTGTATACACGGGAAGTGGAAGAAGTCGGAAACAGACTAGGTTTTTTCGATTCATTGGGTCGAAATTAACCCGGTTAGTTGCGTTTCGGCTTGTCAAACGTCAGAGAGACGATTCAAAGAGTTGAATACCAAGTCGTCCTTTCGAAGTCATTGTTGAATGGAAACGTGCTCTGTGATATTTTATTCGTGACATACGTATATGTTGCCGCGAAATCCTGAAATTTTTTTATATTTTTGCCGATTTAAACACATGTCGAAGCCACCACAATAATATAAACACTTGCGATTTTTGTTCTGAAAATAAATTCGTATTATTTATAACGGCCACAAATTTATTCGATTTATTCCGACGACTTATAGCGATGTCGACAGTCGTCGCTTATGGAATACATGGTAACACGCGCACTAAAATATTTAGTTAACGAAACAACCGAAGTCGTATTCTACAATAAAAAAAGTGAATTTTTCGACATCGTCGAATTCCTTAGCGCCGCGCACAACATATCCAGATGGCCACTTTGCCCTAACACCAGACATCCTGGCGCTGCTTCGCCATTTGGTTGTCACCTTACTTATCTCAGTTTTTTTCTTTTCGTATATATGCTTCTACAATTTATAAAAATGTAACGAGCTACTCTGGGCTAGAGGAAGTCTGCGGAACAAAACGACGTGATCTATCTAAAGCAGACGTGTTTCAAGTATGGTCTACGGACTATTTAATGTCGACAGTTTTTTTTATTCACACATGTTTTGTTTTTCGACTGTGATATTTATTATGGATAGTAAATTGATGCTTGAAGTATTAAAATGATACTTGAAAGATCGTAAAAGATGGGGAAGACCATATGAATGTTGGACAATTGAAGTAAAAAAAAAGGAAATATACTGGATGAGGGTTGTTCAAGATTATCAGATATGAGAAGGGATCGGAAAGGTCCTTAACCAGAAGTGGTTAGCGAACTAGTCTATGTGATAATGATTAAAAAAAGTCACGATTGAGCAACGAATTTTTTCATAAACCATGCATAAATCTAATGAAAATAAAATTTTATTTTTATTAGCACGTGAACTTCAAAATAAAAATCGATTAAAAAAATATTTCTTCTACAATTTTCCGATAATTAATAATTAATTGATATAAAAATGCTATATCCTTATAAGAAATTTATATTTTTGCTCAAAATTAGAAAATAAATATGGTATATTGAAAATCTGAAACATCGGATCAAGTGTTTTTAGCGATTCTACAAAAGCCGATATATCAGCTCAAAGGGGCCCTACAAACACTAAAACTGACTTGGTACAACATTACACATATCACGATAGAACAGTACAACCGATTCGTACAAAATTTTCAACCAAAAAGTTTGAACACCCCTACATTAAACAACGCCCGGACTTCGGGTCAACGCGGCAAGGGTCCGCTAATCGCGTCAAAAATGCGGCACAACGCCTTTTGTTTTTTCACTTTTATTTCGGCCAGAGGAGTCTGGAACTCTGGAAGCATCTCCACGGTCGGTTTATTTTCTCATCGGCAGATTTACGAGCCCGGAGTCACTCGGTTTTCGGGTTTCGGGTAGCTCCGGGGTGCCCCCGGCAACCACTGTCATAATTCCTGGTTATTTTTACGTGCGCAGGTGGTTAGTGTCGTCGTCGGAAGAAGGCTCCGAAACGAGGAAAAAGGTTGTGCAACAAAAGGGACTTTCGTTTTTTTGTCGTTCGTCGATTAAATCGTTGGAAAGGTGTTGCGATAACGCGAGCACGTGGATTGGTTTGGATGTTTTTTTTTATGGGGGTAGATTATGAATTGAGACGATTTGATGATTCAATATAAAAAATAATAATTTTATATTGGAAAAGTTTTTATGAAAATAAAAATGAAATCCTAGATTTTTTAATGTGAATAAATATCGTTTAGTTTTGTATTGAATTAGTAAGATTGATAGTTTTTTAGAAAGAGATTAATCATTTGAACTAGTCAATTACTTATTAATATCGATTACTCATTGACATAAATCTTTTAGCTTCAATGAATATGTTTATATTTGTTTTATGCGATCATAAAAATTTCAAATATATTTTTTATTCATGGAAAAAAGCGTACACATACCATTTTATGATGACATAAATTTAACCACCGAAACATTATTCCAATTTAATCTTTTATTAACTGGATCGACCATTAAATCAACTTTACGACATTTAAATTTCAACATCTCAATATAGAACTCACACCATCGATCAACAAATTATTAACCATTCTTCGAAAAAAAAAAAAACTCTTCGATATTATATATCCATCATGCAAAAATGTGAATCGAACCAAAAAACAGAAAGTTTCATACGGAAAAGCGCGCTCGATTCCGTATCGATTTTATTTTTATGCGACGGACGTTCGACGTGTATCGGATTCTCTCGTTATGTTTTTTTTCCTTTCTTTTCGTTTACGAAATTCACTGAAAATAACCAGACTCGTGTGTGTGTGTTTTAAGAGTAACCCAGAAATGACACGGTTCCGTCGTGGGGTTGACAGCTTTATTGAAGATCTGCAACTGAGGCCAATCATAACAATCGCTACTGGATTCGAATTCCTCCACTTCTTGCGAGTTTTAAGTAAATTCGTGGTCTGATGTTTGATATGTTAATCAATAGTTGATGAAAATTATATTGATTCATTGAAAGTTATTATGCAAAAGAAAATTTGTGCATATTTCAAATTTTGTAGCTCTGAAAGTGTTGATATATATTAATCTTCGTTTTAGAAATTTTGTTAAATATGATTGTATCGTAATAAATCAAAATTCTATTGAAATATTTCATATGTGATAAAATACCAATTTAAAAAAAAAATTAAAAAAATTAATTATGAACTGGAAATTCTTTGTGTTTTCGGTAGCAAAAATAACGTTTATATATTAAAAACCCTATAGACTGTCACAAGAATTAGGAATTGTAATCTAGGTTATTTCTGGTGTTATTTATGACTTAATAATGTTTACAATAAAATAATTAAAGTTTGAATTGGTATCGGATTGGTATCATAGGTTTTTTTAACATGCGTCATCGCACGTTGTAAAAATTGATTCATATCAAGAATCATCCTATTTGTTTACATTCATACATTGATTCAACAAGCCAGTCGATGATTTCCATAATATTCTTTCTGTCAATAAATTTCACTGACAAATTAAATAATCAATTCGCACATTATGATAAATCAAAACCAAATCAACGAATCGACTCATCCGAAGCGATCAACATTAAACAAACAAAAGAAATTACCGATCGAAACCACACAATTTATAACAACTCAATTTATACACTATTCCGATCAAATTCCTTTTTCGTTAAATTAATAAACACAAAAGTTCGCCACAAAAAAGCCACGTTAGTGCGGCGTCTCGAGTTTTCCTTTGTGAGGCTTTCGATCGGTAAATATTTACTGCAATCAAATAATGCGCTCGATGTACTCGCATGAAAAAACACATGTTCTCCCATACGTATACGAATATAATAAAAACACACACAGGAAAATCTATGTACTTTATCGAACCGTTTCCACATACACAAATAGATCAATAAATTCCCAATAAAACCGGCCGTTGCAACATAGAGCGCGCTTCCACGAATCGTCCACCGATTTCATATAATAATGCGCGGTTTTATTGTGTGCTTGGAAACAGTGAATTTCACCGAAATTCCCCGAAGAAATGTGTGGGGAACGTGCTCTTTCTTCGATCGCTTCGAAACGAGCGAAATATTTCAGTATTGTTGGACTTTAATGCGTCCGAGAGCTTTTCCGCTAACTGTCCGAAAGAAAAATGCAATATTTTTAACAGCGTGAAAAAAAAACGGCGTTACTGTTGATGACTGAAAAAAATATTTTTTGAAAGTATTCTTCTAGTTTTCATTGTGCTTCAACTTATACTTCGTAATAAACTGTTGTTAAAAATATTGCATTTTTCTTTCAGACAGTAAGCAGAAAAGCTCTCGGGCGCATTTAAGTCCAACAATACTGAAATACATGTATAACTATTTTGTGATAATTTTAATTATGATACTTGAACGAGACTAATTATTCCATTATGAGAATTTTGTGCTTGTTTTATAGATTTCCGATAGCTTATTGCGCAAAATGATGCAATTTATAAGGATTCTTATTGCTATTATATAATGTAATACTTGAAGCGATTTTTTATCATAAAATTCGAAGAATATAATTTGAAAACATGGGTTTAGCGAAACTTTAAATCGTCTTGAAAGAAAATTTATTATATTTTTGATGAAGGATTTTTTATTTTTAAATTATTTTCCTTGAATAATTTTCAATCTGGATAATTTACAGGAAACTTAAATATTTATTATTATAAAGAATATAACTTTTGATAAAAAATTACCCCATTTTCTGAAATTGTAATCATCATACAGCTTATATAATGTCTATTATAGGATAAAACCTTTATGATCTCAACGAAAGTTTAAGAATTTTTCCCTACACCAACTGCATAACTATAAGGTAAAGATAACTTTTAAGCATTTCAATATTAAAAAAAAAACATCTATTAAACCAATCAAATTACATATCATCTATCAACAATTATTCAAAATCAGCGCATCCAACATTACAATATAAACACACCAATACAATAAACATACACACCCTACATTTGATAACATTCTCTTTTAACACACCAATTTCCCCATTTCAAAACACAAACAACTTCACATTACCATTCTAAACCACACATTACACAAACCTCACACAATCCAACACAAACCGAAGCCGACATGCACCTCAACACCGTCCATTGCTCAACGGACCGCGAACGGAACCGTCCCACTGTCATATCGGTGACATTTCTATTAAACGGAAGAACAAACGTCTTCATCTGCATATATCACAGTGTGAATGCATACAATGCGCATCGGTGCACTGTTTGCTCAGATGCAATTTCCCATGTCGCGGTGCCTCATAAATCGGCGCATCGGAATTTCTCTACATGACTGCTGGGACACGTGTGTAATTATGTAAACTATCGGTGATTGAAGGTTTTTTGGACGTGTTGGGTCTTTGGGTTGGTATTTATAATGTTTTTGGTGTGTTGTTTGTTTTGTGTTATGTTGTATGGTTGAATCTGAATGGTGTCGATTTGATTGGAAGTTGATGTAATCATTGTGTGCGTCGTTTTTTGAAGGATAGTGTTGAAAGTTTGAGGGATTTTCTTTATATGGTGAATAAGGATGTTAAATTTGTTGTAGTTTGCATTCACCGACAATCCAGTATTTTTTTACTAATTATTGATTTGCCAGTAAATTAAATTTTAAATAAAAATTCGGAAAAACAAAAAAAATTACGAAAAGAAAACTGTAAAACTAAAAATATTTTTCCAAAAAAATAAAACGATAATATTTTCTTTTAAAAAAACGGACACCTACACAGCCCGATATTCTTTCAAAAAAAACATCAAGACTTTTCAAAAATATTCGAAACACAATAAAAATTATCTACCGGTAAATATAAAAAATTTACCGAACTATTATTTGGGTCATTTTCCGGTAATAGTCTCCCTAAATAGGAGAAGGTAGATAGATTTGTTACGTATTGGAATGGTAATCGAGAAACTGTGAAATCAAAAAAAAATGTGCGTAGAGCTGTTCTAGATTTGAGAAGCTTTCATTCAGCAGTGAAAGAGAAGGTAGTAAAGGTACTGAATATTGAAATATATCTTATATTTAAATACTATTCATCTTGTGAGCCACTTAACTTTTGTGATCGAGAAATTTATAAATTAAAATTAAAAAAAATTATGTAACAATAACTAGACATTTTTTGATACTTTCACATGCGACTTCCGAAAAAACCTTCCGTATATTCGAAACGAAGCCTTACTAGTTTGTAACCACCTCTGCACATGCATAATCATAAATTCTTGTATCGTGACTCGTTTACGATCCAATCGAGTACGATTTCGTAACTTTTCAATCGGTTTCGCACGTGAAGATACCATATCCGAGGAACGGACCGACGCCCGCGGTACTAAATCCATTAGCCTCACTAAAAGCAGACTTTTATTTGGGTTGGCTTTGCTCCTCGTCAAAGACCATTATTTACCAAACAGAATGTTGGGAATAGTGACTGACGAGCGAGGAATTGTCGCTCGAAGAACCGAAAACGGACCAAAGGCGACTCATACATAATTTATTTGGGTCAATTAAAGATTTTTTACTCGAAAAATCCTCCCACTCCCTTAGCTCGTCTAATTTATATGCTTTCTTATTTACAAATGTTCGGCTCTTATTTGAAACCATAAATTCGTCGAGACGGCCCCTTCGCTGTTCTACAATCGAAACGCCAATTAAACGGAAAGAAGTGTTATTCGATATCAAATTCTAAACGGGATAGTCATTATCGAGTTATGTCGGATGATAGAAATTACACGTGTACCCGTTCATGTCGATTGTTAAATGATTGTGTATTATTTTTTAAGTGTATGTTCCTCTGACGGACGTGTCTAGGAAAATATTCGGATTCAATGGATGATTCGATGGATGATCTTGTACAAGTTTCACTAAATTGTTCCGTCGTCTTATCGATAAGTGGTGAAATTTGTTGTCATGTACTCACATGACAACAAAAGGTTCATATCTCCAGAATCGCTTTCATGTATGTTTGGCCGCAAGAATTTCTCATAGTGGAATCTCAATTTAATAAAGTTCATTATAGCGGAAAAATACTTTATCATTAATTGAGTTTTTAAAAGTTTCGAACATCAATATAATGAATTGTTATAGTTTCAAATACTTTGATACTTTGAGATACAATTTAATAAATTACACCACTTAAAAGACACCATAGTAGTTAAATAAAATTAATTATTGCGTAACGTGTGTTTTTAATTAAAGAAGTTTCTAATCGTGACTCGTATGTTTATGATAATTGTTTTATGTTGATTTGAAAAATGTGTTAAATCTATACCAGACGATTTGTTACAAATTGTGAGTTTTGTGTACACTTAAAAAGAGTGTGCGTGTCAGATGTGATCTACTCAAATACCTGTTGTTTGGCGCCACGAGATAACACCTTAAACAAAAAAATCCCATTTTCAAAAAAAATTTAAACCAAAATAACACCTAATTTCAAAACCATGAGAAGGAATATGATTGATTCTACCATGCTACAAAAATTTCTGTTACGTTTAAATTTATACAGCATTTTCCATTTACATTAAAAAACGACTCTTACGCAATATATTTAAATCGCTTCAGTTTACTCTGCACACTCTTGAATATTTAAACGAATCGATACTTCCTTCGAAAAACTAAAAAGGAAAAATCCGGCGAAATGATTAATGATTCTGCGGCACACTCGCGCTACCGTGAAGACGCGTGCAAAAATTATTTGCACACCGATTTTTTTCAATTTTTTTCACATTCTTTTTTGCAACACCCATCTCCCTACCTGTGGCCACAAAGCTAAACAAATAAACGACGCAGAGTGTGGATGAAACGACGACGATTATGGGGCGGCCCGCGGGCGAACGGTGTCCGTAATTGCCATCTTCTGATGAAAACCCGGCCCGAATCGATTATCACGAAGGTTTTTTATCATTTTGATCTTTTTGAGAATACCGTGTTGATTTTTGACCCTTATAAAATAGATGGGGCCCAATTATTTACACGCGAAGTTCTTCTCGGGACGGTGAGGGATTCAATTGTAAACGTTTTCCGTTTTGTGTCGCACAATGAGGCGATGTATTATAAATCATTCGATTCTGAGGTGTTTTGTATTATTTGTTTGAAAGATTTTGTCAAATGGATGTATCGCATTTTGATGTTGGACGGTTCAGGTGTTCTCTAAAAAAATATTGATGTATCGTGTTGATAAATATGTAGATTCAGGTATTCGGAATGTTGTTGAGCTGCCAATGATCTATTGCTCGAATTTTTAATGTTGGTATGATTGCGAGATGATCACGCCTTCGAGTGTTATCAATTTCATGTTGTCACTTCTGTTCGATGAAGTTTTCGATTTTTTTTTTGTAAAACATTTAACGTATAAAATTAAATGAGATTGAATATTTGATTGGTTTAATTGAATATTTATATTTTGGATTTTTTTGAGATTCAATGTTTCAATCGATGGAATCTAAACAAATATTTTCAATATATATTTTTTTAAAGAATATCGAGTTATTCAATTTTTATTTTTATTTCAGTTGTCAATATTTTTTATGCGTATGAATTAACACAAGATAGTAATGTTAATTAGAACTCAATCTGATTCTTATAAGAAAAAAATATTATAAACATCATTCACTAATTAAATATTATATGTTTTATTCATGATCATAAACCTATATTTTGAATGAAGTTGAATTATAAAAAAAACCTTGAATATTTTCATAGTTCGATTCGAAAATTGTTTCAATTGAAAATTTATATTCTAAAATCCATGATTTGGAAATACTTCCATGCTAAATATTCAATGAAAAGTACATATGAGGAATGAAAAATCTGATCGCTTCAGATGTGCAATGACTTGAGACCATGAAAAGTGACGCTTGTCTCATGAAAAATACGTGAATTTTTCCAATCCAATTTGAGGAAAACTCGTCGAAAATCGCCCATAAAAACAACATAGGCCGTATTTCAGACGGTGAAAAAAATCGCTCGTATCGGATGTGCAGTGATTTGTGACCGTGAAAAGTAACGCAAATACATGCGCGTATGTAGATTGTAGGTAGACCAAAAGTAAGTTGGGGTGGAGCGCGCGCGCACCTGAGGGTGCGTGCCGTGTACGTACACACGCCGACCACAAGGGAGGGGGTGGCTTTTACAACAGTGTTAGTGAACGCCTACGCCTGTATGCGTGAGCGAGGGAGACAGAGACGACGCGGGGGTGCGGAGCTCGGGAGGGGAGTCGTAGTCGTGGTGGGGGAACGCGGCGCGAGTCCAGTCGTTCCCCGGCCGTCGCCGAAGTGGGTGTACGCGTCCTCTACAGGCTCTCTATCTCTCTCCACACGAACGTCTCGTTCTCAACCTTTCCCGTAACAGTAGTGCTCGTATTTATATGTACGCCCAAAAAATACAATTATTTTTTACGTTTTGTGTTGCGTTTTTTGTGTTCGCTTCTTTTTGATTAGTTTTTGTGTTGTTGAAAGAATATTGCATGTTTCGCGCGCGCGTGTACGAATACGTCAAAACACAGAGTATTCGCATCCGCGCGCAGGGCGGCCAACCGCTTTTTGTCGCACGCTACGCGCGCGCTTTTCGAAAATATAAAAGAGCGTAGCACTTGTTGGTTGCAGGTGAGCGTTCGTCGGTTTAGCATGACAGCCTGAGCGACCGCATCGCATCCAGCATGAGGGCGACCCTAGTCGGATGGTTGTCGGCCTGTGTGCTGTCGCGCTTCGCTCTTTTCGCGCTCGGCGAGGGCTACCAACGTACCTACGCAGCCCAACAGCAGCCCGCGGATCCCTGCTACGATGAGGACAGACCGAAGAGATGCATTCCCGACTTCGTGAACGCAGCTTTTAACGCGCCCGTGTTCGCTTCGAGCACTTGCGGCAAGCACGCTCCTGCAAAGTACTGCGATCCTCCCTCCGGCTCCAGAGCGCCCACTTGCTACGTCTGCGACGACAACCTGGCCAAGAAGAGGTTCCCCGCTTCGCATCTGACCGATCTGAACAATCCTAACAACGTTACTTGCTGGAGGTCGGAGCCGCTCCCTCCCCCGTTGTCTCCCGATTCGCCGCCGGACAACGTGACCCTCACCCTGTCTTTGGGCAAAAAATACGAATTGACGTACGTGAGCTTGCAGTTTTGCCCCCGCGCGGCCAAACCCGATTCAATCGCCATATATAAGAGCGTCGATTATGGAAAGACGTGGCAGCCGTTCCAGTTTTATTCGAGTCAATGCAGACGCGTTTACGGCAGACCGAACAGGGCGACTATAACGAAAGCTAACGAACAAGAAGCTAGATGCTCGGATTCCCACAGGTACACGGGAATGGAAGCGGCCGGATCCGCGGGGCGAGTCGCTTTCAGCACACTCGAAGGCAGACCGAGCGCGTCGGATTTCGACAACTCGCCCGTGCTCCAAGATTGGGTTACCGCTACTGATGTCAAAGTGGTGTTCAACAGGCTGCACATGCCGGCCGATCCGGCTGAAAACGCTTCTTCCGACGAGGACGAAAACGACGACGACATGGACGACGAGGACGACACGGGCTCCCGAGGGCCATCGTCCTTGTCCACGTACTCCCTGAACACCCTCGACGCAGCTACGACCGTGTCTACGACGACGATGTCCCATCATTACGCCGTCTCCGATTTTGCCGTCGGAGGAAGGTGCAAGTGCAACGGCCACGCCAGCAGGTGCATCCAGGGCAAGGAAGGACTAGTTTGCGATTGCAAACACAACACCGCCGGAAAGGACTGCGAACGGTGCAAGGCGTTCCACTTCGACAGACCGTGGGGACGTGCCACCGCCAGGGATGCCAACCAGTGCAAAGGTGAGAATTTTCATGTTTAGAATTGAAGTTTGCGGGAGTTGCGCTTAACGAGTCCTATTCAAAGAAGCTTTTCGAAGTTTCTTTGTTGTTTAGGAACTGTTGTCGGCGGCCATTTTGTATGTTTTCTGTTTGAATGTTTTTTTTCAGATGAAATTTATCGTTTTTAGAATGCATCAACGTTCTGTTATATGGAAGCTCTAATTTATCTACCGTTGCACAATGGGTTGTGCAATATGCATAAATTATCTAGAGTACAAAAGAATCTAAATTGTTTTATGCAATCGATCAAAATGAATTCTAATTTATTTAAATGTATTTTAACATGTTACGATCCTGTATTTTTCGTTATCTCCATCTTATACAATACAAATCCAAAAAAAATTTTTTAAAGAAAATTCAATAGGAAAAAAGATAGAAAGGTTCATTTACCGCATACGACGCGGCGTCGTTAACGAAAAATCCGTTAAGTGTTACAAGTTACACCATTAACATATTCGACGGAACAACCTTTTCAAGTGCGATGTTTCTCTCAGGCGGCTGAAATTTCACTCGTATGAAACTCCGTCAACTCTCCGAAGCGCGAATTACACCGATTAATAATTTAATTAGGCAAACATCTTAATTTTGTTTGAATAGCTCGACTCAGTTTATCCACGTCATTGAGACCAAATTAAGAGCCGACGAATAAAATTAATCTCGTATCAAAACAAATCAATACGCGCTCTCGTATCTTAAGCATTTTGGGTTTGTAAAGTTTATTAGATTAGACATTTCTAAACTATTTGTCATTACATTGTTATTTTAATTTGAACTTTTCAACCCACATTAATGCGAAGAATGGAATTTCAACCCTTGATCATTATGAACATGCGTTTCCAATTTTAGTTTCTTGCGTTTGTTTAAATTCTTCAATACTTTACATTCATTAAATATTTTAATTTATTATTATTGAAGTTACTGTTTTTTTTATTTGTTGTTTAAAAAATATTGAGTATGAATAAAACCATTAATTTCATAATACAGTGGAAATCGTTGAACATAAAATAATACTACGATTCCGACAAAATCTATATAATTTCATATATTTTTTTCTTTTAGCATAAACAAAATATCGTTTTGCTTTAAAAGATTTCACTTCTAAAAAGAACAAATTGTATCTATTGTCAGCATTTGTTGTATTTGTCAGCTACATCGTTGTTCAGATATTTTTAGCCTTTTCTCATTAGATATACAATTTTCGAACAATAATTTCTAGATACCGCTTGTCTTTATATAAAGGCAATGTCAATTATCAAATCATTTTAATGTATGAATAGTCTCGGTGACACATATTGTGCTTTTACGAAAAAAAGTTAAATTAAATAAAATACGAAATCATACACATAACTTTTAACATGAAAAAATATTTTGATCCTTTCCATTTCATATTAAGCATCTCCACTGTTTATAAAAAAATGTTTTTTAAGATCGAATATTACAAAAGCTTTTTACGATGACGATGATTAGTACTCAACAGAAAAAAAATCAAACTCCGCGAAATTTGATTTACCACCCCGCGCTTCGTCAAAACCGGGGTACTCGAACTCGAACCGCCATAAAGCCTCCTCGACAATCGCCCGGCAACAATTTTCCTTTAATTAGCATTCGCAATTTGTTTTCGCACACAGCCATCGGTTATGAACGTCGCCGCCATCGGATTATTTATGTTCGCCGAGTGCACGGAGGCCAAGAACACACCGCTCCGTACATTATCTGTCAATCACACTCCTTATTACCATCGAGGCTGAACTATTCCGATTCCACTAGATCTTTATCGCCAACGTACTAAAATAAATTTGACGTACCCGTAACGAAAAAATTAAGCGGCGCACTCGTTTCACGCGCGGCCGAATCATGCGCTTAACATATCGTAATTAAATTGTCCGCGTTTATGTGTTTTGTTGGTGGGCAACGTTTTGTTTTTGTATCATTATTGTATGTGGCGGCTCGTTTGTTTCGTCCTGGGATGTAATTAGAATGGCAGAATTGATCGCCGCGTACATGCTGATGGAGTTGAGTGATTGATTCTGTTATGGTTTTTTTGTGGGCAATAATCGTTTCGGTGTTGGATTGTAATGTTGATGCTGTGAAAAAATCTGCGCGCTGGTCGGTTTCAGATGTTCTTTGTGAATTTATTATGGTGCTATTAAAATTGATAAAGGTGTGTTAGAAACACGGTTAGCCCGGGGTATAAATAAATATATTATTATATAGAATGTGTTGATTATATAAAATTATCTTTAGAATATAATTATTGTATATGTGAATTTAATATCTCAATTTAATATAACCTTCTATTTCAGAATATTATAATAATAATTTATACATATTTCAAATTCAAACCACTAATCGTCTAATTTAAATTTTTACCACATACATACATCATAAAAAAAATCGATCTAAATTACTTTTTTTAAAACATCAAAGACCAAAACACAAACAGAAGACTCATAATGCAACATAGAAGCCTTTTCATCGACACACATTCGAAAACGATCCACTTCAAAAAAAAAAAACACACACACAGCTTTCGTCACTACCTCCCAACGTTTCAATTATAACGCAGCTTTCGTTAATCAGTTTAGTTACGCAATATTTTCGGCCGATGATTATAATATGAGCGTCTCATTGACGTGCGCGCTCTCGCCACTTGACTGATGAGGCGCATGATTTATGAGGCGTACCCCGGCTTAATTGGTTGTGGCTCGAGCTGCTCATCATCGAGGATATCCACCGCGCATTCTCGCGGAAACCTCGAAATGTGCGGATCCCGGGAGGCTGTGCACCCTTGTGTCTGGATGATGTATCGCGGATTTTATCAAATCTAGTGTTCCGGTTCACGGGATGGAGATTTATTGTTGGATTTTGATGTTGTGTGTGCGATGAAAATGTTTTGGTTTGATTGAAATATCAAAATTTAGTTTTTGATTGAAGATATGATTCTATATATGTGTTATGGTCTGATTGTAAGTGTGTTTTTCAGTTAAAATATATTTTGTCTAAGCCGCGTAGTTATTTCGTCTGATACAATGGAAATATGATTTAACTGGTCAGAGTCAGACAATGTGTACTTTAATGTCAACTAACAAGCCAGTGTTGCCAACGCCATTGACGAACCGTCTCTAAGTCGTCTTTGAAACTTTGAGAGAAATGATTATTGTTGATAGTAAAAGGTAATATAAATCTAGATTGTATATCGTTCCTGAATTGTTAAAAAAAAATGAAGACATACTCAAAAAATATAAAGAAACGATAAATATTGTCGAGTTGAGCTAGTTACATCAGGTAATTAAGTATAATTTCAGTAGTTTTCTAAAGGTTTTTGAATTTTGAACTGGTTTTCGATAAATTAACATCATTAACATTGTAATAAATCGGCGGTATGTTCACAATGGCATAAAATTTTCACTTGTTCACTAATATGGACTCAAAACTAACGTTTTCGTGATGAATGCATTATATTTTCTTATTTTTTTAATATTCAGACGTAGTAGTAAAATATACATATTATTTAATACAAATATTCATTTAAAAAATCTGAACTGTCATAAACTCATTTGTCAAGTTGAAAATACATTAACTAGTGAGCACCAGTTAAATTGTATTTTCATCTATTGAAATATACCTTAACTAGACAATTAGTATTCAAATACAAAATATCTAAAACGTAAGACAAAACATACTTTATCAAATAATACACTTTGACATACGCATCTTTGGTTAATCAAAGCAGCAATAAATTGTACTAAAACTCGTGTCCGTATAATATATTATTATAGTAACATATTATGTTTAGTATCTCCATCAATCGTATACGAGATTCTTCCTTGCAAATAATGCGGTAATTAGCAAGAAGAAAGCTGAAACATTATTTTTAACGAGCTACGTGATGGCCAACAAACTAGACAATAATTATTAGACCATTCCGACATCGTGAAAGCTTCCTTATATTTACAACAATATCGTCTTACCAACATTGTTTCCTATTTACAGAACATTATAATTAAATCAACAACTCAAACCCAACCATCACAACAATCGAAAGCACAACTCCGCCGCCCTCGAGAGGCGATGTCCGTTCCCGTTTTTAATGCGCTAATGGCCTTCGATGATTAACGACCGTTTTGTCGAAGCACCGCCTCGTCGTCGTCGTCATTATCATCATCGTCGTCGTCGTCGTCGTCATCGTCATGGTAGTCGGCCTTTGGGGGTGTGGTCGCCTAATTAATGGCCGCCGCCCGCTAAATGGCTCACCTGTTACTGAAACACGTGATTAATAATACGCGCGCCGTGTTCGATTCAATTTACACGAATGTCGTGTTTTTTTGAACACCCGGTCGTGTGGGGGTCGATTGATGGCCGTATTCGGATGATGTGTGTTTTTTAATTATGCCGGTTTCGGTTTGATAATGTTGTTGGTTTTTTTTTTTGATTATGTGATTGATCGGCGTTGTGAATCCGTTTTCTATTGATTTTTTGCCTTGAGGAAATTATCATTAATTTGAATAATTATGTAAAAAAATATTTTAAATATGAAAGGTTTTCTTTAATTTATATGCATGTTAATTAAGGTTAGTGGTATTTATTTGAGTAAAAATCGGCTTTGAGTTTCAGTTATTGTTCTATTGATCGTTCAATGCCATTGATTAAAATATTCTACAAAAAACGTTATTTATATATTTTGCAAAATAAAAACTACCTTATAATGATTATAACATACGATAAAATCAGTACACATTTCAAACATACAAAATCGCACATTAGTACATAATAAATCAATTTTAAATGTTAGTAAATATTGTCTGCTAAGCGTCTAAGAACACTCATGCAAATTTTCACCTCGCCCCCATACACACAACTTTTCAAATGTATTTATTATATATACACAACACTTATATGCGAAAGTGATTTGTTGGTGTGCACACGCACGAATTTGTATAAATAGCCTGTCGGCACATCTTGGATTGCAGCCAGTCTCCTTATCGTCGTACACATCGTACTTCTTGGAAATCTGTTGCGAACACCCTGTACCGATTTGTTCGAAGGAACGTACCGAGATGTCCACACCTACATCGGATCCGTTTGATCTAATTTTTTTTATAAAAAAAAATCAAATTTCTACGATGAAAATCCGGAAAATCGGCACCGGCCGCATCCAACAACGGGCGCACCAATTTCCCAGGTTTTTCCGCCTGCACGGAGTACAGTGGTATATGGATTGATCGTAACGAATCGTGATTCGTCACGTTTGACAAAAGACCGGTACCCCGTTTAAATGATCGAATTATCCACATAAAATAATTCAGCGTGCGTCCGTTGGTAATTTTCGTGACTCGCCGAGGGATAATTCGATTTGGTCGCACGGAGCGCACGAATATCAATTCGGCAAATTTTCAACGTTCGCCAATTCGATTTTGTTCTCTTTGTCTGCATACGTATATTTTTTATTGTCATTTTATCAGGACGGTCATTTTCAGGGGGTGCGTCTCTCGAAATGATGGTGGTGCTTTTGTAAAAGGTTTGGTCGAGATGTCAGTTCGAAGCTTTAATAAAAGTGATATTTTGAAAAAAAATCAAATTTAAAGACTTTTTTTATAAATAAAGGTGATCTTTGTTAAAAAAAAAAATCAAATATAATATTACATTTGATTTAATATTATGTATTTTTATTTGTACCTGTATAAATTTAATATCTTTTTACATCATTTTCATTTTATTAAATTTCTCCGAAAAAATCTCGAGTGATATAGTAAGCGTGTACTCATAAAAAAACTCGTATAAAATCATGTGCGTACTCAACGTAAGACAAAGTCCTCCAAAGCATTTTTTTCATTCATTTCTATTTCAAGATGTTCAATCAATGAAATCCGAAATACATCTCTTATTCATGTAGTACCTCATGCTCAGCCCCATTTTTAGATATTCACAAATCACGAAAACAACTTTCAGCTACGCTAAAACCACTCAACATAATTCGAACCGAGACTTCACATATAAAATATGATATAGTTTCGATTATGAAAATGCTTCTATTCAACCCGGAAAAACATTCACAACACACGCTAAAACCGCATGATTTACTTTTGATAATTTCAAAACATATGATTCAAATTAAACCCGAGACCTCACATATGCGATTTGATTTATACACGAAAATCCTTTTTGCGACATCGCTTCAGAAAAACATCGATGTTTACGCATAAGAAAACTGTTTGATCTGGTTCGAGCCAAGACCTCCCACAAATAATATGATTTATTTTTTATAATTTATAATGAACAAAGATATTATACACATATCATCTTATGTATAAAAATGAATCGCCGTTCGTTTTAAGGCTAAAACTTAAAAACCGCTCGACTGATTTGGATATTTATTTTTTTTTGTACACTTTAACTAACAGGCGGTTTACAAAGAAAAATAATAGCGAAATTCCTAAAGAAAAGCTGAAAAATGGTATAAGTTATTTTGTATGGAAAATTACACCGCCGCGCCGTGCCGCGTACTGATTGTGACAATAATTATAATCGGTACGCTGATGTGTACAGAACGCGTATAGACAACGGGAACAACGGGACAGCGGGCACTATTTTAAAAAGAAAAAAAAAATCCATTATTTAGAGTCGAAGATCTATCGTTTGTTGATCTTCTATATATGCGAAAACGACGAGACGAACACAAGACACAATAAAAACGGGACGTATGGTCAGCTTAGTTTTAGCGAGACTAACGAACAGCGATTGTAGGTGATCACCGAAATCCACCGGGTCAGCTAGCAATAAATATAAATCCCTTCAATTTTTTTTTCATACAAAAAAATAATTCATTGCACTAAAGAACCGTTCATCTCAATTTGAAACCTCATCATAAACAATACAATTTATTCCCGAAATTTCTTCAAAACCTTCAGTCAAAAACCTCGCACACGATTAACACGAATGTCCTTTCCGTGTCGCCACATTGGAAAAACATCATCGTTAACTTGTGCGCCAACACTTACCACTCGCACATAACGGGCTGTGATGGAATGCGTCGTCGGACCGCATTGTTCAGGGAACGACCTCCTCCTGTCGTCGTCTTATTTATATCCTGGACGGGCTTCGGGGAAAACGGACATTCTTCGACGATTGCACACTATCGTCGGGATTCGGAGACGGTGCCCGTGCCGTTTGCTCTATTTGCATTTATCGGGCCGGTGAATGGGAGAGGATGATTGTTTTTCTTTGGAGGTCTGTGAGGTGAGGGGTCTGTTGGGCTTCGGTGTAGGTGTTCGATTGGGCTTGAATTATGTAAAAGTTTTTTGGTTCAGTTTTATGATTTGTTGGGCGTAGTATAATGTAATTACGGAAAGTTGTATTTTTTTATTTAAAAATTATTAAGTACCAAGAAAAAAGCGGTATTATAAGGTTTTTAAGAGTATTACGTTATATTCACACAAACTTACAATTTTTATTTAAATTTCTCAAAGTGGAAAATTTCTTATAAATTTTCAGAGTTTAAAACTTACATGAAAATAAAACTTGTGATTGAATTAGGATGCTTTCGTAGTCACTGAAGCATTTCTTCTCAAAATTTTAAATCAAAAAATTAAATGATCAGAATTTTAATCATGTTTTGGTCAACATTTTAATCAAAAACGGTCAGAATAAAATGATGAATTGTCAGAATAAAATAATAAATGGTCAGAAGTTAATAACGAAACGGTCATAATACATTAGATTAGGTTAAGGTTCTTAATATTATTCTAACCATTTAATATAAATTCTGACCATTCAATATTTATTCTGACCTTTTTGATTAAAATTTTGACCAATGTCAAATAAATTCTGATAAATGGGATAAAAATTATTACCGAAATCGTATTTAAATTCTGACCGTTAAAATGGTAGCCACTTCGAAATCATCAAATACGATTTTCCCGAAAACGAGTCGTGTCGAGTCGACGGTCTTCTGCAGTTTACCAATGCGGTATCCAAACAAAACACATCGGCGATACATTGTTTTGAATGCGGTCTCAAAGGTATCTGCTTCGCACCGAAACGCACATGTTTCGATTTTAATTTCCACCGAATTTATACGACAAATGAAAACGTTTGCGCTCGTAAAAGCGCGATGTTTGTATTATCCGGCCAGGGGGTTTCCGCTCCCGTTTTTCGCGCTCATGAATAATTCATTATTTATTTTTACAGCAACGATAACAAGATTGTTCTCGATTCCGAGCCGCGGTTATTGTTTTGCGAGAGCGATATCGCGGCATACGTTCGCCCGGGAATTAATTAGCGGCCGATGTAAACATCGGATTTCGAACGAACGTATTTCGGACGGTGGCCGCTCCGAAAAGTAACCGAAAGTTTTTTAATAGCCGCCAGATAATACGTGGAAGTCTTCAAAATGGTGGATCAATGGGCTAAGTTTGTACGGAGAGGCCGTTTTTCTTCCGGCAGTTTCACCTTTGATTCATTGAGTCAACGGTCCGTTTCTTGAAAGTTTCCGGTGATCGTGATTTATTTCCTATTCTTTTCTCGGATTGATGGTTCCTAAAAAGTATTTCGATTGGTTTAATTAATCAAAAAAATTGAATTACTAATAATACGATCATTATTTTTCGTAATTTTTCACAAAGACAATATTTCGTTTTAATTCATGTAAAATTTCATGAGTTGACAAAAAAATCAGCATAGCTAATTACTAATGAACCTTCAATGTTATAAAAATTCTATTTATTTTTATTATAACAATTTTTTTAAAAAATCATTGAAGATTCTTCAATTTTAAATATGTTATAAATAGCAATTCTGTATATAATTTATAATTATTTTGTATATTTAAATATTTTAATTTGATTATTTTACAAACTCACCTACAGCATAAATATCTTTCAAAATTCTCTTTTACTCTTCAATCTTCATGATCAGTTTGATCAAAAACTTAAAAAACTATCGCTTATTTGATGAGACATAAAGTATAAAAAGACATTTATCTTCACGAAAAAGTTATAAAATTTTATCGTTTCCAACAAGGCACTTAATATTAAACTTAAATAGCCACATTCGTGATCATTCATTCGCACACAACATTTCAATTGAACCCTCCACTCGCCCAACTATTACTAAAAATATCCGTGGCACAAACATTAATTATTTCGATATCAGCTTTTATTATGTACGACTGGCGGAGGGGTAGGTTTTTGATCCCGAGGTGTGTAACAACGGAGGCTTTTGCGCCCTTTGAGGCCGTAAAGTCGACGTAATTAAGCTTTCAGCTACCAGCCACTTGTAGTCGTTAAATATTTCAGCGAACTGCGCCCACGATTTGTCCCGGGAAATTCGCGTTCTCCGAAATTAATTTCGCGTTCCGATCGGAGGGCGTGCTGCCCTTCGGACGGGCCTCCAATTTCGAAAACGGGGTGAGTTTTGTATATTTTTAATAAGTAAATAAATGAAAACTGCGCCGGCGGTCCACCCCCGTCTTCTTCGCGTCACGCTCGATTTGCATTCGTGCCGGACAACTTTTTTAATTTTTAAACTCGCGCTCAAACCTAGGATTACTTTTTTTTTATTAAATAATATGAAAAAGGAACTTTTGAATTAAGCTCTCGCGAATCAAATTACGCTCAAATTTATTCGCAAACTTTGCACTCGAATAAGTTTTCGTTTTCACGAATCGTTTGTGTGTATGTGTGTGCATTCGGATTTGTCCATTTGGGAATTTGTTATCCGATCCTATGCATTTTTTTTAATATTTTAATTTTACAAAAACGTTTTAAAATGAAACATGAATTTTCATTCATTCAAAAAAAAAGAATCAATACATATTAGTTCGGATAATCTGTTATTTTATATCATTAAAAGCTTTACTCAAATCTTCTTTTAAATTCGATTTGTAATGAATAAACATTACTATTTCAATTCATTTATGTTTATTATTAAACAAAATACGAAATAATTTACATCCCCTCTAAAAAGACACAGGGGTCATAAACCCCAGAATCCCATACGACATCCTGCGTGCACACACACACACACACACACACACACACACACACACACACACACACATCACAACATCATATTCTGTACACGGATTATTATAATATATAGACAATAATGAGACAGGAGTATCAAGCACGTGATCCTCTTACGGCAATTAGCGCAACGTACATACATCGAGACTTGTAATGGCGTGCGGAGGGGCTTGCGTATACGAAGTTCGTTCACGGATAGCATTTGTAAAATTACAAAAAACGTGTAATGTGTAAAAGACAGCCTGATTTTATCTGCGGCTGTCAAGTTGGCTGTCAAAAAATTTTTCGAGCTGTGGGTTTGTTGCGGCCTGTCGACCACCCACCGGTTCGCACGTGTGTCCGTTTAGTCTGTCGAGGGAAGGATTAATCGGTTTTCATTCGTTTTAATCCATTTAGAAGGATTAGCCCACTTAGTAAGGACTTGCCGATGTATGCTGAGCGGAGGCTTTTGTTTCATCGGTGTAATGTGGAGCGGATTGTTTGAGTAGTTTTTCAGGTTTGAAAATGATCGATGTGTAGCCATTTGTGGTCGCGGTTCGATTATACAAAGAAATGTCGTATTATTATTTTTCTTGTTGTAACTTCCGTCAATGATGTTGTACATGCGTTTCACGTGAATTATTTTTCTATTTTCCTTGTGTGTTCGTATCATTTTGAATGGGTGGGCATTGTGTTGAAAAAACGCTATATCACTCTCATTCACAATTTTCTCGATATTTCGTAAAAAGGTGTTCGTTGAAAAATGTTTCGTTCATGTTTACAAAAGTCATTTTATCTTTTTTTTTATTACAGTGACGCACTCTCATAGTGTAAACTATGATCGTACGGAATATGTTGAATTTGCTTTTAATTTCTGTTGAATTATTGCGAATCATACATTTGATACAATAGCTGTTTGAATAATACCATGGAATTGCTTACACTAGATAACTCTTTTCTTCGAATGTTTTCCTTAATCTTGCTAATAGTTTCAACATAGATTTATTCGACTTCGCGCAGTCGCGAAACGCTTAACTTTGATTCATTTCAGCAAATTGACGAAAAAAATGCACGAAGCGCCGTCGTAAATTTGAACGTACGTAATTAGACGTGATAAAAGAACACGAGCCGGCAATTTAACTGGTATATAAATTAAAGAAACGCGCTCACAATTTTGAAGATATGGTTAATAAAAATTTAGCTGGGGTTGTGTGTGTCTCTCGTAAAATTTGTTTAATTCAAATTGCACGAGGGGAAAAGTGTAGGAGTCGGGAATTTTCCCCGAGAATATACTTCATTTGCCTTTAAAATATATTTTTAAAGGAGCACTCTCCCAATATTCATATTTCACTTCTGCGAACTTAATTTAAATTTGGAACTGCACCGATTCTAATAAAGTTTATTATAGGTACCTTTTTCCTATTAGAGAATAGTTCAATTTAATAGAAAATCGTTTTGCTTTTTAATCATTTTGGAATTTCGATAAGACATTAATGCATCGAACTCGATTTGTTTTGAATGTAAAGTGCGCGTTTCTACTTTGAACTTTTCGAACTTATTCGATTTCCTATTTGCGGAGAGCGTATTAATCTGGAAATATCTTCTTTACTTGCACGAAAGAGCGATAGATATCTGAAGCGGAGAATAGTTCAATATCGACTTTATGTGCAAAAACTACAAAATCGAATGAAATAACTTCTGCGGAAATTAAATTACAAATGCACTAGGCGGACGCCTCAGGTGCGCATTCACAAGAGATGTAAACTATTGCACTTCTGCATATAACAGGGATATCGAACTTACATTGAATCTTTACAAAATATTGAACTCGAACATTACACGGATTTCGATTCAATTTTATAATCGTTTACACATTCGATCAACGACACGGCCACAAATTTCACAACAGATCAACGTCCAAAATTCAAACGAGAACAATAAATTCAGCTAGCGTCCAATCCATCCAACCGGAGATAGACCACAAAGTCATTTTCACATCACCATATTCAAAAACCGAAGAAGAAAACGGAAAAAAAAACAACACGAAGAGCTAGAACGTGTGGGAGTGTGAAGTGTTGATTGTGAATACAAACGAGCCGGAGGATTTAATGGGCGTCGTGCGTTGTTTTGTTTGGAGTTTAAATGCGCGTGTCCACTCACATGCAAATAGCTCAATCGGCTCCAGATCGAGTCGCTGGCTTCGATCCAGATCCAATCTTCTGGATCATAAAGATCTATGGATCCGCGGATGTGTTACATTGATTTTTTATTGATACTAGCCAATTGATCCGCCGTCGGTGTTTGAATGAATAGCTTTCGTATGAAGTCGTAAGTGGGGCGAGTTCTATGTCTTCACTTTTAGTCTATGGTTTTTCTTTGTTGAAACGTTGATTGTTTCATTGCGAAAGCTTATCCAAAGTTTTTTAATGTTAAAACCAAATTGTTATTTACCGACACACTGTATATTAACAAAAAAAAACACTTGCATGTACTCGTTTTGCGACACCGTTTTTTCTCCCGCGAAATTTTCAATATTCGGATAAAATAATATTGGACGATCGAAGTGTATTGAAATACCAAACATACGTACAGATAGCCATAAACGCGGAAAGGGTCCTCGATATCCAGCCGCCGAAGAGGGCCCTCGACGGTTGTTTGAAAAACGCGGGCGGGTTGAGCACCCCTGGCCCTCCTCCTTTGAGACGTTTCCATCGGCTGAGAGCCGCTTTGATTTATGGGTTGACATCGTGTTCACCATCGATGCATTCCCTCTTTATTATTATTATTTATTATGGAATATCCCCGTGATGTATTCCGGAGTTGAGTCCTCGCCGAATTGCAGAATGGGGTGCTCGGTGGTCATTGCAGTTTTCGTTTTGTTGAAAAATTTGCTTCGTATTTATAGATTTTTTTTATACCAAAATACGATTGAATATTTATTCGCATTCTGCATGCATCCATGTGAATATTTTATCATGAAGATTTTCCGCGGTAAGAGAGTGTCATCGATCTATCGTTTCAAGGACTTATTGGTATCGAATGATGTAATATTCTGCAGTGATTATGCAAAAATCTTTAACGCTAAAAGTAACATTAAGCGATATGCATCTCTCGGATTCCAATGGCGTGCGTTTTCGCATCAGTCTCGGTTGGGTTACGCATTTTTTGTTGTGGGGTGATTGTATGCTTCGGCCGATCGTCAAACCGCAAATAATTGTAACGGATCCCAGTCTGTGGTTTGAGTCCAACCTTTACGTTGAAAGCGCCTTCCTATTCCGTTTCTATATTTCGGATCGAAGATCCGCAAATAAACTTATCGGAACGCCGATACGTAGCCGACTTTCGCAACAGTACGGGACTATGCGGTGTAAAAATAAAAAGTTTTTAGGTAGTACGAAGCGTGGGAATAATTTATCGTGTTTTCGAGCTGAGGTTCTATAATCGCTTTTGTTATTACATCGACAACGTTTCTCAACTCTCGATAACCCGAATATTATTGTAATGTCTGTAAACTCACGTACGATGCCTTATTAACAGGTTTTCATATACGCGCATGTATTGATGCAATAATATTTGCTCGTCGCCGCTTGATTTTGTATTCGATTAAAATTCAGTACGTTTTCTAAAATGTTTCTTACATATCAATCGGGCATCGGTACGCGATGCCCGTTTTTATTTATTTATTCAATAATCTTTTTCATTGTCTATGTTTCAGCGAGGATACGTGGTGTGAAAAGGCATTGCATGTATACGTTTTATTTTGTTTTATCGCTCGTAACTTGTTTGGCGCGATCGCCCACTATGCGGGAACGAATTTATTGTATGTTTTGCTTAGGGAAACTCGAGGAAAGTTTACGAGGACCCCCGGGACCTCGACTGCTAATCAAATTCTGGATCATAGGCACCGTTCTAGACCGACTGCCGAATTCCCCATTTTGCAAAAGTTTATTCGCCCGCCAGGATTTGTCCGTGTGTTTTCTCCATTACAATGTGACCACTGGAGCATCGGTATTGTTCCCCAGACCATCTTCTAGTTCGAACTTTGTTTTGTATGCACTTGGTGTTATAATTAATATATGCCATATCTATAAATATAAGATAATTCGAAAATCACTAGCAAGAAAAATTAAACGAAACCCCATGAGATGTCTAAAAAACCACATTTCATACTAACGAGTTACCCACCCAGAGAAAATTCACAAATGGAAATCGTCCTCTTTTGTTGTTTCGATTTCAATATTTCTACCCGTCGATGGGGGGGCGAAATCCGATTAAAAAGTATATCAGACGAAATCAGATGGGAAATGCAATAATGACGGACCGTTCGAACGGGAAAAACTTGCCGGCGAACAATGAATTTCCATATTTTTTCCGCGTCGGGAATGTTACACAAGCGGAACGTTCGTTCGTCAATAAATAAAAGGGAGCCGTCGTCGGGGAAAAATCCATTACGGCGTAAAAAAGGAAGCGCGAAGGGTCTCTTCCTGGTTTTCCGGGAACTTGATTGATTTGATTTATGGCTCGGCCGAGAAAAGGTCGTCCAACTATCGCCTTGACGAGTGCGAGTTCCGTGGAATATGAAAGTTTGTTTCATGTGTGGTGGGCGGATTCAAAACACGCTATCTCCATTAGATAGGATTCTCCGAAACTTTTGTATTCATAGAAAATAGTGCAAATATTTATTTAACGTTGATCAATTTTTAATCGTGAGAAAGTATCGTATCGAATTGATTTATTGAAATTTTAATTGATGGGTATTTTCTCTAGATAATTTCTTGTTCGATCTGCTAATGAATTGTTTGCATTCATCTTCTGTGTTGTCTTGAAATTCTTTGCATTCAAATATACTTATACTAAATAAATTTGCTATTTTGAAAGTGCGTTTTTTTAAGCTTTAATAAATTTCTAATATGTACGTCCTTCAGTCTAATTTCAAATATTTGCATGCATATTTCAGTGTTTTCGCATATAAATATCACATACGAATCTGCGTTTTTAAAACTTTTCTTTTTAAATTTGAATATTTTCACATATATTAAAAATTTTTACCATCCAACCTCGGGAATCTTCGAAACGTCAAAACCCCCTACATCATTTCGAAAATAAATATATCGCAAATTGAGAACGACGCTACACACAGGGGGCCGGGGGGGGGATGACTTTATTTTTTTATTTCCGTCCGTCGGAATTCATCTCATAAAAATACTCGAGCAATTGCCCGACATTCCGCCAAGATGTTTCGAATCTAGAAGGAATTTCGGGCATTTCGCATAAAATTTCCCCCGCGTTTCCGAACGGCCGTTTCGATTCGCGAAAACGTTTTATTATATTTGCGAATTAGCCATCGCCGTGTCTTTAAAACGACAACAATAAAGCGTGCGAGTCATGTCCGAGGAGCACCGCTAATTGCGAATGTCGACTCGCGAGATTCCAACTCGACTATCGGCGATTGCTAATTATAAATTATGGCCGATTACACAATTAATTTTATGTATGCGTCGAGACGATCCTCGAAATGGGAGGTCGCTTTTGACTCATTACGCAGTCGTGGTGTTTAATTGAGTGTTTATGGGAAAGTGGTGCTTGTTTATGGTTTGTCGAGGTTGAGGTTGTGTCTAGTTTATTCAATTCGATTTTGATATCAGTACATGGTCTTTTTAATATCGTTAAAAGTTTAATGGTTTTTATATATCATGTCGTATCACTTCAATGTTTTTGTTCTTCATTCTTACTAATTTACGAAATTAATGCACTTACTAAAGTTATTAAGAACTTGCTGACGCGAGTTCGGAAACAATTCAACTAACTACTTTAGTATCCAACGCATAACTAAAAGTACACATATTATATTAAACACTTAAAAAATTCTTAGGATCGTTAAATAGTAGTATTTATCTTCAAATACATTGTAAATATAATTTCCATCGACTAACGACTCGACAGTAATTTTTCGATTTAAAATCCCAGAGAAGTCATGATCTCTGCGCACTTTTCATTCGTAGTCAGAATGCAGGAGTGGGTCATCTATTGTCTATGGTGTAATCGGTCCGCGTACACCGAGATCCCATGGGAAATTAGGGCTGTCGACTGATATATATTGCGTCATACATCAACCCCGAAACGGTCAGGGCTCGTTAAAAACGCGAACCCTCCAACACCAGCGAGAATGAAGAAGAACACTTTTGACAGGTGCAATCTACTCGGTCGCCAATTTTCAATTCAGATTTCCCAGTATGCTTTGTGTGTGTATGTATCTAAACGGGATATTCATCCGTTTCCTTATTATTCAATCATGTCTTCTTATACCGGTTGTGTGGATTTTTTTTCGTGGGTTCTAGGAATTTTCTATTTGGTGAATAGTCTGAAATTTGCGTTAAAAATTATATTCATTATAAAATTGTTTTCGTATCTTCTGTATGTAATGGAGTTAAAAATTTCTTGCATATTTTAAGCATTATAATGATTCGTTGTTCAAGAGTATTATTACAAATAGATACATCACTATAATGATAGTACACACTTTGAAGTTTGAGTAACGAGTTTGGATAATTATGTGATGACTAAATCGAAAAAAATGGTCCTGATAAGTAACGAGTAAAATACGTTTTCGTTTAGTATCATCATGTCAATGTACTCATATGAGATTTTTTCGTACAAAAATAATTTTATTATAAAACATTATTATTATAAAATGAAAATTTTTATCCTCACAAATAAAATCCGTTTTCGCATGCCGAACAACGATATACAAACGATCTAAAATCCTATCGCCTCCATAAATTAGAATCACGTATAAAAAAAAAGTTAATCGACGAGAATTCGCGGTGATACCGATCGTATAAGCGACAATTATAAAAATTTTCACGCGCCAAAAGTCCCGAAAAAACGTAGCACAATTACGTCGAGTTTATTATTCGTACGGCTTTATCGTGGAAATTTATTGCGATACGTGTGTTTATCGCGGGCGCAAAGTGGCCCGCCGTTTTATATCATTATTAGGTTTGCCGCAAAAAGTGTTAATGAGGAAATCGCGCGCTTTGTTCCGAGAACTCCATAAGACCCCACAAACGGTACATAAATCATGGCGGCCTCCCATGCCCGCCATTATTCACGTTTTTCTCGTGGCGTATCGAAATTTCGTACCGTTCGCCTATTCCATTCGCATTATCGACGCGTTTGGTAATATTTCGACTTAGAACTGTTAAATAATAATGGGCCACATGCAGGACCGTAATGACGGACAACACCGGCACCATCGTTCAGTCATCAATAATAATTAACGTGTAGTGTTTTTGTGTGCCTTTTGTGCGCCGGCCGGTGCTTTTGGTACGTGATTAATGGCCCCTATATCTTAATTTACGCTCGAATCGAAAATACGATAAATAATGCGGTCATTATTCAAAACAGGATGCTGAAAAAACTGAGGATTCGAACGATTATCGCCTCCGTTTCATTAGGGATGAAATACCGTTATTATGTCGTTACGTTCGTTTTGGCTAAATAACGTTGTAAATTCGTGTTAAAATTTTATGTTCACCCTTTATTTTTTCCATCGAGTAAAATGTATTATATAAAAAGAACCTTCGATTTTTCAACACGGTTGAAAAATCATGAAATTTTCACTCGCTATTTCAAAAAAAAAAAATCTGATACTTTTCAATAAACCTATATAATCTAATACGAAATAACGGTTTATCGATCTCGACATTATTCAATATGACAAAACGACACAAAAGTAACTTTCCCTTATGCATTATATATAACATCACATTTTTCATCCTAGATTACATAGCAGGATCTGATCGAACCATACGAAATAGCCTTCCTGTGTAGATGTAATCGTAATATTTGACGTTAATTATGAGAAATATAATGTGTCCATAGGATTTTAATGTCCTTCTCAAAAAGAGCGAGTGCGCTTATCGACTCGAGTGGGTGTTGTGAGGTTGATTGAGTGCCAACTCGGATCCCCTTATCATTTTCGAAAATGATCAATGAAGCTCCGAGACGAAAGCCCCGAAGAAACTCGTTCCGAGATGAGACTTCGAGATACGCGTAAATAAAAATATTTAACGAAAGCTCGTCGCTGAAACGCGCCGCATTAGCATACTTTTTATGGACACCTTTGAACCGCGTTTCAGGAACGAGAGTAAACATGCTCGGGCTTATCTCGAATCGGGCCGCTGTTAAATGTCGAGATTTGTCCACTCGAATAAGCGGTGTCGAAGGTTATAAAAGTTAAAAGTCCGCCGGCTCGGCTCTAGATGTGAAATGCGCATGCGCTTTTGTTGGAAATGCGGATGGCGGCGTCTTTTCGAGTGGTGTTGTTGCGTTTTCTTTGTTTGAATTGTGTTAATTTTCAGTCGCGTAGTTTAAATCGGTGAATATGTGAATTTCTTTGTGTGGGCGAGCGTAAATAGTTTCGGTAGTTTTTATACGACAGCTTTATTATAATATACAATTTTTGTTTAGTAATTTACACCAGGTATCGGAAAACTCCGGCTCATGGGTTAATAATGTTTTCACACGGAAAATTAGAATCAATTTAAGAATTTTCAATCGCAAAAAAAATAACAGCACATATTTTTTCTGAACTTATTGTTAAACTATAGTTTCAAAAGTGTTTTTCAAGTCTTGATACAAGTGCAAACAATATTTGCATATTTAAAAATCCATTTATCTGTAAATTAAGGCACTTCTGTCAGACCCTCAATTAGAAGTTATTGTTCTCCGAAATTACATATATTTTCAGAAAATTTTACGTTGTTCTAAATTTAATCAATAGAAACTTAAAAAAATGCCTACAGCGCTATTTATTAACACTTATTTTCTCGATATTACCTGCACATTTTTTTTTTAACTAGCACTTTAATATTCAAATAACTATTTTGAGATCGATTAGTTTTAACATTTTAAAATTTTGAGCCTATGTTTCTTGCTCTTTGATTAGAATTATCTATATAAATATCTTCGAGCTTGCTATCCGGCAAGCAAAATCTCAAATTTTTCAATCTAACCCATTTCAAGAAAAGTTTGCTAACACTATTCCACTATTCAGCCAATCACATAAATTTACTTACAAATTTTCACATATGATCGGCAATTTTACCTCCTCACGTCAATTCATTTACATATCCTTGCCCACTCTTAATTTCACGCCCATACTTCAACACCATGCGAAGACCGCGTCGGCCTTCAACGCCCCGATTCAGCTGAAACCCAACCCCCGAACGCGCGTTAATTCGGCCGGGATCATTTTCACGCGCTCGAACACACACACACACACACACACAGCAACACCGGAGCAAAACCGTAATAGGATTTGATCACGGAGACGACGATGGCCGACCGAGATAAGATTGTTGGCGTCGTGCATGATTGAGATTGTGGGCGCAGTCGGCGATCTGATACACCACCGGACCATTGTTCGCAACAATAAAATAAATCAGTGCGGTCTCTTGGCCCAACCCATTCCCTTAACGACCAGGGCCACCGCCGCGAAATTCGGCCTCATTCTCATTTAACTTTCCCGCTCCGCGACTGTCCCGTGCTATCCGCGGTGTTAAGCTGTACGGCTCCGGGGGTTGTTGGATCAAAAGTGTTTGAAAAACTCCTGAAAACTTTCATTATATAATTTTTCACTGTATGTATTCATTACATGCCGTTTTGTTCAGTATTTACAAAAGTTAACTAGGTCAATTCAATAAAACTCATCGGCATGAAATTGATTGATTAAATTCATCTTAATCCATATTACGATATTTTTTTAAAATGATAAAATAGCGAAAATCATATATTTAATTACAATACATATGATATTTTAGTTATTAATAATATCAAATTTAGGTTGCGGGTTTCGATTCTATGCGCGTCGGATAATACATGCTGAAAAGCTGCGCAGTTTCGTTCAAACTAAAAGCGAATCTAAATTAAATCTGGACCATGTTGTTGCTAGGATGTGTTGCAGTTGTGTGAAATTACCTTGGCGAGAAACAGTAAAAGTAACTAAATCGAAAACCGAATGTATGTAATTAAATGTTTTTGCATGGTGTGATGTAAAACGCAACTTCAGATTTTGAGCCCACGGGCGCATAAGAATAATAAAATTATGGGTTGATGGCGCTCACAATGCGAATCATGATTTATTATTTCATTTTCTCATATGCGAACTTTACAAAGAACTCTATTCCGCGTTTCGAACGTCTAAAAACAAATTTGCAATCTATACATAGAAAATTTTCATTAATTTCTCAATCGATCAAGATAAGATCATCCATTTCGCGAAAGTTCCATTTTATTTAAAGACCAACACGCAAAATCAAAGCGACCACACCGATCACCAATTTATCGAACCAACATCCAAACTTAATAAACACTACACACAACACACGTGAAAATTTCAAATTCAAATATTATTTCTGCGGTCAGAGGCTCGCGCGCACGTCCTCCTTTTTTCGCCCATCTCCGAACTACCGACGCGTAAATTAAATAAATGTTGATTTTAACACTTTAGACGCCCACCTGAAGGTTATGATAAGGTGATTAGGCTGCTCCTCTCGGCCGTCGTGATGCCTCCGAGGTTTTAACGATCGTTAATGTTGCGTTGTTTGCCAATCGCGTATAATGTATTTACGAATCTCGGTACCGTTTGAGCGTTTATTATATGCCCGTTTTTTTTTTACTTTTTTTTATTTTTGCTCGTTCACGTAATGGTTCTTTCGATTATTGTCGATAAATTTCTTTTTATTATAGTTTTTTTGGAATTTTTTTCTGGTAGTATTTTCGTTGTTTGTATGCGCGAAATTTTATCAATTTTTGATGAATGTGTTTTGGAAAATGTTTGGATGATTCATTATATAATTTAAACGGTATTGGGTCTTATTTTTTTTTACTTTTAACTGTTATATCCGTTCAAAAAAAATCTCGTTTATATGTAAATCTTTTTATATGATTCCCATAAATATTTCTATCTGAAAATTTAAAATATTGATCTAGAATTTTCATTGTCAGTATATTTGTTTTGAAAATAATATTTTACTTGTCTAAGTCATTCATACTGACAGTTCAATCATAACTAACGAACTGTTGAAACACGTGATATTTCACTTCGCATACGGTCAGTTCACGAAATATTACAAAACAATTACCAATATTTATCAATTGTATTATTCAGTAACCATATATAAACAAACATACACCTACAGCAATGGTTAACAAGAGATTTACGCTTTTAATTATTTAAATTATACGAATTCCATGTTAGATATCCGATACTTTTCGAGAGGAAAGTTAGCATCGTTTTACGCAAATCGTAAAACTGTTCTGTTTTCTGCATTGAGTGCATGTGGCGCAATATTGTTGCCTGTCGCGATGCACTTTCTTGGCTGACCTCTGTCCGACGCTCCTCAACTTGTTTTTTCCACAAGTTCTTTTATTTGTCGACGACAACCGTAAAATTTATCCACATTGGAACGTTTGTGTAAGTTTTTATTGACGGCGCTCGAAGATTGCGAAATTTATTACGCCTTTGAGCTCTTTCGCCGATAATGCACAAGGGAGTAGTTCGGTTCATTACGTTTCGAATAAAAATAATTGCAAATCGTGCGAATTTCACTCGAATAAAACAAACGGAAGTTGTGAGCTAATGAAATTATATAATCTTGATATAATATTATTATTGCGCCTAAACGAATAAACAGCCTACTAAACCAGAAGCTCACAATTACGCCGCGCATAATAAAACGCCAACGGAAAGTTTTGTACAATGAAATCATCAAGCCGAACAGTCGACAATCATCAATCGAATTTTAATCGCCCATATAAAAGTTTTTCGCCCTCGGTCCGAGGCGAGCTCGCCTTTCGAAAAGCCGAACGAGAAGCAAGAAGACTATTGTCTCTCGCATAATGAATTATTAGCCCACGGACGTAAAAATCATTATCGGGCGTCCATAGACGACAGATAAATTACCTTTTCGAAAGCCCTTTATTGCCCATTGTTCGAAACGAGGAGCAGCAGACGGCCATCGCCCATCCGCAACCTCTTAAAACTTTCATTTGGATTTATTATTCGAACTTTCCTATAATAAACCGCAAATTTCGATCGTTTTATTCTCGAACATATCTGTTCCGCGCGAATCCACTACAGCCATCCCACGACTTACGACTTGATTTTTTCAATAATTTTATAACTACATTCTTTTCAAATTGAATATTTTCTAAATAAAATATATCGAAACCTGTTTTTTTTATATTGAAACTAGTATTTAAAAATCTTCAAATACATTCATTATGTTTTTTAATTAAGATCTCAAACTATAACAACTACTGTTAACCATTTACGAACAGCAATATATATTTTTGTTTAATATTGATCATTTTAATTTTAATTTATGATATGAAACACAAATGATATTTCAACAATAGTTTCACACAAATATTAATTTTTTTAACTGATAATCAAAGTTAAGCAATGTCAAAACATGACACTTTGAATCGATAAACATATACATTTACATATCACACTCATTTTTCAATACGACCAAATAAAATATCTTCATTATAAAAATTCGAATTATCCACTTTTAGACTACCTTTGATTCACGGACACATACCAATGACGAGGAATATAACCGCGCAACCTTTCGCGAAACCCTCACGTCAAAAAGTCGTAAACCCGCAGAGACCATAAGTCGAACCGGCACCTGTATACGAAACCGAACACTGCAAAAAGGGCCGATTGCATATTTCAGCGCGCGAAGGGCCGCCACATGAAACGGGCAGGGTCGCCAACATAAACACACGCCCGGACAAACGGGAAAATGATAAAAAAACGACCCGGCCGTAAATTCGGACCACGTCGCACTTATAAATCCGAATCGGAGCGAAAAAGCCATCTCCCGGCCGATTAGAGACGGCGTTTTATCTGATGGTGTAACATTGCTCCGGATTCGTGACCGACCTTCACGACCTCCCAAGAAGGCCCTTTCTGGCTCCGGGTCTAACCCCGGCTTGCGCAAATACCGTCGTCTTAATTACGATACATAAATATTATCGATCCGAGATGGTGATCGTTAATCGTTCGCGTTCTGGCCGGCCGATGTCGGCTTGTGGCCGCGTTGCGTCATGGGGATGTGTGCGCTTTGCGGGTCAATTGATGTGGAAATTTTCCGTGTGTGGTTTTAATTGGAAAATGCGGGATTCGCTCGGTCCACATTGTTCGGTGTATTTCGATTTGGTGTTTCGTACGTGCGGCCGTATCGAGTGGTCGAGCTTAAATATGGATGTCTTTGTTGTAAAGATAAAGTTCGCGTTTTCGTTGTTGGATTGTGTAATTTGTTTGTTCGTGTGGTGTGCTTTTCGTTGGATCGTATTGTGTTTCGAGGAAATTGATATAATAATTTATTTTTTTTGTCTGAATTGTACTCGTATATAGAGCGGGAGTTTTGTTGTACTTTTTTAATCAATTTAACAATACGTCACGAAATGGATTCCGTTATATAAGTAACTTTTGAGTAATTAAATATTTTTATCTATTTCAGCAGTCACATCAACAGTTATTTTTTAAATATATTCTGAAAATACTAATATAAAATCACTTATTTTTATGTTACGTTTATTACGTTCTGAAAGATTTGTATCCACTTATATTCGATTTTTTTACCTAAAATTTATTATTTTCAAATATTTATAGAGACTATTACGAATTCTTCAAACAAAATTTATTAATTTTATAACTAATATTCTGGAACGATATTACTTTCACTATAAATCTACGTATATATCTTCTTTATCCTTCATTATACCAATATTGAACGGGAGGGATCCTCTCTTTTATACTCGTTATATTTAGATATGGGTGCATATAATAAAATACGTGAATTGGTATTCATATTATAAATTATTTGACATGTTTACACAGTACCGTGAAATAGTAGCGCGAAAAGGTTGTAAGCCTCCGAAAGCATACCGCACTTAATGTCCGTGAAACGTTTCTAAAACGTACACATTGAGTACTATCTAGGAATAACACACCTTTAGAAATTACAGGTAAGCTCTTAGATCGAACGTGCAAGGTCGGCGTTTAATAAACGTGTACATTGTTAGTGTTTAGAAATCGCAAAACGGGGGAAAAAATGCAAAAGTTACGCCGACACAATAGATTCGAAATTCATAGATTCCAGGTAGATAGAGCGAAGCTATTCGCAAAAGGACACTGCTGCGATGTTTTGGCATTTCGTGGACAATTTACAAGGGTACCGTCGATTTTAGCGATATATTGTTCGAGGTGGCTATTATGAAAGTTTACTGATAATTTAGTTGTACAAAATGTTTGAAACAAATATAAATTTATACATTTGATCAACAAGAACCAGATAAAATGATTCATAAACAAGGAAAACATATACAAATTCAATTTTCACATTTGTCAAAATTTCCAAGAATCTATCCACGAATTGCAATATTTAAAAAAAAATTCACAAGAAATCGAATCATACACAAAAATACGCATAACCAGTTAGAATCTCGACACAAAAAAAAAAACACCTTTCGAATCGTCAATCTTTCGAAACCCCAAAAAAGCCGACCTTTGATACGGAATTCACACACGCGAATCTCGCTTTTTCCCGCCGAATCGTGCCGAGTCCGACTCGCGTGACAATCGATACGATTGTACGAATATGGAAGCGGCACGACGCCCATGACGGAACACCTCTTTCGCCGACGCCGCGGACACAATGGCCCGTCGGCCACTTGACCCCATCTCGGCTCGGCCCGTGTTGTTTTTAACACACAGAGCCAAAGTCAACAGCCACGAGGCTCGATGGGCTCGGCAAACACTCCGGAAATCGAAAAGGGAATCGGACGGAGCTGCGCGGTGTTGGGAGCCCTCGCGACGGTCGTCGTTTTCTGGTCGGGTCTGGTTGGAGTTTCGAAAGGCTGTTTGGATTGTGCAAATTTGTGTGGAGTTGGTTTTTGGGATTGGACGATGGATCAGTTTCGAAATTTATTATGTTTGAATGAAAATTGTGTAATTTCGTTTGAAAAATCAATACTGATTCTCTTTGTTCAATGCCGTTTGTAATGATAATGGTTATCTTTGTAGAATCATTTATATTTTTGGTTGATCTTTCACATTTTTTGTTGAAATCAATGACACTGGTTAATCTCGTACAAATTTTTTTATACCATTCTTTCAAAATATGCGTTAAAAATAGAAGTTGATAATTTAATAAATACGGGTAGCTTTCGACTTACGACGGTTCGACTTACGACGGTTCGACTTACGACGGTTCGACTTACGACGGTTCGACTTACGACGGTTC
>JAOXNN020000043.1:2625414-2661334 GCA_028571205.2 Hydropsyche betteni | reverse complement strand
TTCCTTTTTTCAAATGAACGACCCGAACCGCGACTTTTGATGATGATGATGATGGTGATGATGATGATGATTTTTTTCCTTTTTTCGAGTTCACACAATCGGGTTTTCACATTTTATCGTTTTCCGTTTCTAACAAAACCGCAGCCGATGTTATTAACATCGGGCCTATATACTAGTAATGTAATAAAAATAGATAGAATATTTCAATACAAAAAAAAATCATACAAAATAAACATTTACATATTAACCGGCAACATTTTCTCCATTTAGTTTTATACCTTTTCTCAAGTAAGAATCCCATTTTCAATACTCGACAGAAAACCATCATATCTCCAACTTTAAGCGGGAAACGATAAATTGCACATCTTTTGAAACGTTTCTGTACACATAAAATAATATATACGAATACGAGAAGTTTCCACTTGAACGACCCCATTATAAATAAAACGTCTCGATCCGAGAACGGGGAAATGTAAATCCGGCTATTCACGAGTTTGGCGTGACGGGACACCGAGCGCAACCGCATCCGCGAATGCAACTGCAACTGCACTCACACATATTCGCTAACATACTTTTCACTAACAAAACCTCTTGTATTTTATTAGGAAGACCATCCGTGATATCACTATGAATCTCAAATAATTTATAGCGTAGGCGAAGCGAGGCTTTTCTGGATTCTTTGGGTATTTTTTTTCCTTGTTGCGTGTGCCTGCTACATATTAATAAAAAATAATTTGATGACTGAAACTCTTTTTAACAAATAGTTTCAGATCAACGATATGTGTGTCAATTTATATGTTTCTAGTTGTATTTCAGTCCATGAATATTTGGATCAATCATAAACATACATTTTTGGAGGCTGAGTTGAGTTTGGTGAGGTTTTTTCGGCAATTCCCTTTGTTTTGAATTGAGTTAAATATATATGGACTGCGACATATAGATCGAACCACTTGTTACTTAACTTTAATGATCGATATTTTAAGAGTCAGGCTTTTAATAAAAATACATCACTTACTTCCAAAAAATATAAATCCCATATATCATCAACTGAAAAAAAAAGACTTTTCCGATCCCATTAGAAGTTAAGACATTTTTTCTTATCATACATCTCTGGAAAAAAAAATAAACTAATATTTGTTTACTCAAAATTTTTTGCAGAATACCTTTGTGAAACATACATTTTTCATAGAGATTCTACCATTTTCAGAAACGTTCACATTCCTACTTTTACGAATCGGTCCCGAAACACAAAAATTATCATTCAAACCCATGTTATATTTTCAAAAATTGGTCAACGCACCTCATGCACACGCACAAGTTACTTACTTACACAATCGTCCAGACTTACAGGCAATATAAATAGGCTTCTTATACACGATTTATATGGATATTGTTTTTATGGGAGGAGCCCTCGAGCGCATTATCGCATACCCTAGGAGCCGGTTTTATCGGTAGGACGTTCCTATCGAGAGTTGCAGTTTTGCGATTGGTCGACGTTTCGAAAATTTCAGTCGTATCTTTTGGATTGTGTCGGGTTGCGTCAGGAATTTCGTGATTTTATGTAGTTCGGGGTGTGCTTTACGGGTTGCGAATGAGTGTTTTCCTTTTTCAGGGGTGGATTTTTTGATGAGTCGGCTTTTGCGAAATCTGTACTCATCTGTCAGCAGTTTTCTAAATCTCTTTATTGTCGAATGAAATTGGGTTTATAAAATCTGCGATCTATCAAAATCAAGTATGTGTATTTGTCAAAATTTTACAATTTTTTATATTGTAGAAGATTAATAGCCGTAAAAATTTAGACTCGTTTTCTGGTTTGATTTTTCCATAAATAAGCCGCAGGTTTTCCTGGAGACAGAAACTTTTCTTGTGAGAGAATTATTCGCTGAATATATTTTTGGTTTGTAAATTGCTTGTCGAAATTAAGTACTTGCCTCAGGGGGAAGCTTTCGTTTCTCGTTTATGTGTACCTCAAACAATTATTATATTAAAAATATACTTGACTTTTTCATATAAGTCGTTTTTTATGTTTATTTGAGTTGTTTTTATCTTGAAATTACTTCATTTCATTGGATGTTATTTTTTTAAATATACACACATATATACATAAGCTCAGTTCTAATATTATATATTTATTTGCGTTGAGTTTTAAACATTATTTTGGCGTTTACCGATGTTTTCGCTTAGAAAAACCCAAAGGAATTTGTCCGGAAAAGTTGCCAAAGTCTATAATTCAATTTTCGTCTATGTTTGAATTTACAAAGAAAAATACGAGCATATTTTTCGATTCTATAATATTTTCAATAGAAAACATGCTTAATCTTTTATAATAATATTATTTTTTTATGTATATTCATGCTAATTCTCAATTTATTGATGGCATTTAAATACAATTGACTTACAATAAAACTATGACAATAGTCTCACCAAATCACAAATATCTCAAGCTTTTGTTTTTTCTCTTTTATATGCTAAATAAATGTTTATTTTTCCAATTTACATTTTAACAAAATACATTGTTGAAAGCACTAATAACATTAGAGCATCTCTATGTACTTATCATAATAACGTAACTGAACGGGGAAAGTTAAATACATTACTCTGTGAATTAGAGTACGCGTTAATGAGATGAGTGGGTAGATGTTAATCGCATTAAAGTCGTTATTTTAGTATTTCAACCCTCCCTATGTCAATGCAATATATCTCTCAGCGACGTCACATTTCATTAAAAACTCTAATAAATCAATTAAATTTCATACTAACAATAAGAGACGTGCCGACTTTTTATTAGTATTGAAAATGTGACGACATTGACAGTTCTGAACTTTTAACCCTTAAATATTTTCAAAATTTATTCCAATTAGAAGAATAACTAACGGAAAATATGCAATCAAAGCTAACGATTCACAAGACGTTGAATTTTTATTATACACCTGTCCATACATCGCACAGAAGAAATCTATTGATCAGCTTCGTTATTTGCCCTCGGTGTTTGTCAGAGACGTGATATCAATGCTTTCTGTTTAATTTTCGTTAGAGAAGAAAAAACGAGTTGTCTGCAATCAGTACTAATCGGATATGTCAACAGCGGCGTTTGTGAACCAATCAAGGCGGCCGACGCCATTAGTGCTTGCGGTATCCTTATTGATGCTAATCAGATAATGCTGGACGATATTCGTAGAAAGATGAATGACTTCGGTTCCTTACTGCTTGATAGTATAACGGCGGTTCTCTGTTTCGAAGATTTATCAGCTGGTTCCGATGATATTTCGTCTTCGACCATTATGCGGAAATTGCGGTCGTCAAGGAAATCTTAAACTTTGTACACAAATATAATGGTTGATTTTGTGAATTTTCCTTTCAACAAATATCGATATTAATTGAAATTATATAAGTAATTTTTATTTTATTCAAATTATTTCACAATTAAATATGAAAGTATTGAGTGTGAGTTATAAAACATAGATAAATCTCGAACGCGACCGAACATCAATTATTTCGAAACGCAAACGTCGCTACCTCAACAGAAAAACTTTTACATTCAGCACTTCTCAAAAACCTAAATAAAAAAACGCACCTGTTTATAAAAAAAATATTATTAAAACGCACACGTGTTTCATACAAAAAAAAATACGAACGTTTCGAAAAGTCATCCGAATTTCCCCGTAAGCACACAGGTGCGACCCACTTCCTTCCTCATTCCCGAATCTCTCTTCCTTTGGCCGGGGCTCCTCCTACAGGATTCTATCTCCAGGTTCGATGCAAGTTTTATTTCCTTCGGCAATAAGTTTTTAAGTGGCCGGCGACCTCCGCAAAGGGACGGCGGTCACGTCTCGCACCATCGCCCATTTCCACCGAATCAAACGTGCGAAATAACATTACCGTCACTGTGAGAAGGTGAAAAATAAAATAAAAGAAGAACTTCGAGGAAAACCATCCCCCGAGTTTCCTTTGGCCTTTGCGAATCGAATCAGCGGGCTCCGATTTATCGCACACAAAGAGAAAAGTGCGCTTTTCTTTACCTGTGCGTGTTTTTATCTCTAGCCGAATGAGATGTCAATATTTGATGACGTTTCGTATTTGAAATATATTATTGGTTCAATTTTATCCATTTTCGCATTGCATAAGCATAATATGATAGGAAGTTTCGTAGAATAAAAATTTCATTTCATATCAAAAAATTTATATGTAGGACTTTGTGCAGAAGTAATTCTCGATTTTGAATAAAAATATCATGGATACGTTTATAAGTAACAATTCGAAATGCACGAAGTATGACCCGATCCGACAACTTTTCAATTGTATCAATGCTGTACTTTCACCATTAAGTGGTTCATTACTGAAATAAATTATGCATTACAAATCGGAATTATTGCCGCAGGAGAGTTGAGTTTTTATGCGCTTTTAATAAAATGATGTACAAAAAATATTAAAAATCGTAATTTTATCCATTTTTTATATATGTAAAGCGATATCCGTGTTATTTGATTTACAAGGATTTTCACCGATTCGATCTGTTACTAGTTTTTTTTTTCATCATTCCAATAAATTTCGCTCACGATTTTAATTTTAATGAAAAAAATCATATAATGAATTAATCAATAAATATATGTACATAAGAAAACGTCGAATATTAAATTTACATAATAGTCAAATTACGACATCATACCCCGATCCTCGAGAAGACAGCGCCTTTAATCGAACACATCTCAACTTAAACAATAATTTACGCCAAAAGCGATTCAATAAAACGCGCATACGCAAAAATCAATATTCAAATTGGCGCATAATTTTATGCAAAGCGACGCGACCGCGCCGTAAATAATAAAATTGATCACGTTCCGATCGATTTCATATGCAAATATTCCACCGATCACGTCAACAGTTTGAGGACCGCTGGCGGGGGCTCTGGTCACGTATCCTTTGTGAGTTTGCCCTGGGGGCGCAGCCCCGCCTCGAGGGCTCCGCTAGTTGCGATTCGGGAAGCGCCCCCGGGCCCCGGTATTTAAACAGGGCCGTATCGGATTTATCGCTATTTACTGACCCGTGTGTTTGGGCCGAATCAAAAGTTGCCGAGTTCGGATGTGTTTCCCTTGATCATATTGTAGAATCAATATTTGGGCGGTTGTTTCTGGAATTGTAATAATTGAATCGTGTGTGTTTGTAAATTGTGTTGGTTTGTGGGTCCTAGTGGTTTTTGGGTTTGAATGAATCGAGTGTGGTCATTATTTGGTTAACATGTTTTGGATGTTACTGTATGAATTTGAATTAAAGTTTTTTTTTTATTTATCACAATCTCAAACTTTTTATTCAATTTTATTGACCCGAATAGATATGAAAATTGAAATTCTTACAACTGTACTTGAATCATAACGGTAAATTTATCATAAATTCCACAAAAAAAAACTTTCGACTCAACATCCATACCCAACCAAAATAACCATAATTTTTTCCAGTTATTTTCAAATAATTCAAACAGTATCCTTTTTCATTTATTATTTCGTACTAATCATATTATACAAACACGTCTTGATTGTGCGATGTCAAACGCTTGTGACAAGTAAATTCGAACACGTCACCATTCCCCAAACATCAAATTAGTCCTCCTTCGATCGCGATATAAGCAACTGAAAACACCTCAAACCACAATAAATTTTCCAATTTCATCCTCGTCGGGATTTTCACCGCAGCATTCCCGGGTTTAATTTACAATATTCATTCCACTGCACCCGATCGTCTGGATAGGTTATAACAAGATGTGATAAGTGGTTTCAGCTCGTATCGCGATTGATCAGCCCGGGTGGTTCGGGGGCGTAGTCCCCGGGGGCTCATCCCCCGCAAGCCGCCCGTCTCTAACTTGAAAGGATTATAACTGAATCAGGTTTGCTTCCGCACGTAACAATATTATTGTGTGTGCCAACTTTGATCTCCACTTGAGACGTCGTGAGCTCTCTCGCAGACAGCCTTCACTGCTACACGTAGATATAATGTGTATATAGGATTTTCGCATGAAATTTTTATTCAGTATCTATATCGCTCGTAAATGTTTATAGTATGTCTGGGGTTGTAAATCGTTTACAGTGCTCATTTGTCTGGTGGTATGATTGAATATTTTATGAAAATCTTAAAATTCTGTGATATGGTAATACAGTAAAATCTCTATTATCCGGATCGATCAAAAAAAAAAAATTATGTAGCATGTATCCAAAAATTTACGGGTACGTAAAAAAATTATACCGACTCATGACAACTATGAAAATGATCAAACTAAATAATTTTCCAGTATCAAATTTACCAAAATTACCAAAAATAGTATAAATAAATAAACTGTTTATACGTTTAAAAAATGGTTAACGGCTATATCCATAATAATGCACATATTTTTTTATAAATAATTTAATTTTTAACGTATCTCCTGCTATTTTTTAACATTTTTGTGGTTATTTTTATTCATTTTTTCTTCTCGTTTCGATTATCGAGTTTTTCGTTATCTGTACGATCTCAATCCTCGCTTATTCCGTTTAATCAAGATTCTATCGTATTGTTTTCTTGAAATATAATCTGCTTGAATTTTCGGGTCTTATTTCCAGAATTCGAGTTGAGATTTGTTATGTTTATAAATAAAGCTAATTTGCTTTAATAGTCTGCTATGAATTATTATTTTAACATTATGTGTATCCACATCATTATAATATTATATCTTATAATAAGATTAATCAAATTTATAAGTAAACACTAAGAATATATTTCGAAATCGGAGTACGGGTTATTTTGAACAATTCTAAAATCTAGATAAAATATCTACCACATAAACCTAAACAAGATCAAATTTAATAGCGAAACTTTCTCACATACCAGAAAAATTCAATAATTCAAAATTCTTTCAAACCCCAACTTCCATAAATCCGAACAAACCGCAGCGCGCGCGTAACAACCTGAAACTCTTCCGCATCGCGCAAAATTATCGTCGAACTTTGCGCATTTCCCAAAAAAAAACCTCACATTTATCACGCGACACCCAAGATTCGGTATTCGCGGAAGCCTTCGGAGGCTTCGTTTACTTTCGACTGTTGTGGGGCTGCGAATTGGCCTCGTGCAGGATGCGGACGTCCCTACGTGACCCTTAACGAGGGGCTGTCGACGGGTTAACCGCCAGTTAACGATGCCCCTTCGACGCCGGCAAATTGCTGCCGATGAACATGCTCCGGTGTTAACGTCGAGGAGGGTGTGTGTGTGTGCGGTGGGTGCATGTCTCTATCGGGTTTTTGGTTTTCGTTTCGGGAATGTGCCGTTTGTCGTGCGATGTCGGACGGTTCTCGTCGTTCGCGATTCGGTGGCGTTGGCGAGATTGTTGTTGAAGGGTTGGTGGAATGGTTTTTTGTTTCGGGCTGCATAGTCGTAGGTCGGGTGCGATTGTGAAAATGGTCATGATTGAAATGTATCGAATGGTTGTGTCGTTAAAATAATTTTTGATGAAGGATTGTCTCCGGTTTCGATTCGAGTTTATATGTCAATATAACGAGAGTTTATTTATTTGAGAAGCGTGTTTCTGAGAAATTTACTGAAATTTTCTCATTGGAATTTCGGCTATAAAAGTCAGTATTATTTTAATGTTAAAATTCCTTTTAAGAATTCATAAATCTCAACAATAATTTATTTTTGGTATTCTTTGTTTGAAATCGGAAAATTTTTCTATTATCATTTTCAATCATATTTTAACGCACACTTTGACTTTCTCCAAATTGATTTTATTTCTAAAAAAATATTTAAATATCATTCACATTCAGAATAGAAAAAAAAAAGAATAATTTTCATCAGATACACTAAAATTACTACTTTTATATATCGGCAATCGTTGTTGCTTTATAATTAACTGAAAATACGTATAAAAAAGTAGAGAACATTCGTGCCACCTATTCACTACTAACCTTCTCTTAATACTCACGATACATTATAACGTACACTTACAAAATTAAACATAAATATCAAAGATCTCTAGAGTTTCGAAAGAACTAATATAACCGAGTAAAACTTGATCGTGCTCTCTAGGATTATATTTCCAGTTGTCGTGAGAGCCGGCGACATTAACGTAATATATTTAACGGGGCGCTTAATGATTATCCTCATATCCGATAACCGAATGTATTAATTGTCTACGATACATATCTAGAATATTGCCCCGTAGATTCATTATTCCGACTTTTTCATTTCTCGATTATGTTTTTTTTATTATTGTTATTTTCGACTGCTTACCGACCCGGTAGATAACACCGGTAACGGATCAATGGCAATAAACGTCGAATCACGATAAACCGTCGGCGAAATTCACGTTTTCAATCGAACACGTTCATCATCTGTATAACTGGACCCGATTCGATTAGTCCCTTGCGTTTCCGAGAATCCAAATCTAATTTTCTCATTTGAATTGGACGTATTTTCGATAAACAAACGGTTCTTATTCGGATTTCAGAAGCCGCTTACGCCGATCTTTCGGTATAAATAAGATATTGGATCGAGCTCTATTATAAGATCGGATTCCCTGGAAAAATCTTGGCAAATACCGGTATTGAACAACAATATAATGCTGGGTGTTAAGTGAGACTCAACAACGTTCCGAGTTAAAAAGAATCAGGGCGACGATTGATGCACTCCTGTGTTACGTTTGCTATAAACATTCGAATCTTCTAGTCCAAAATAGATTTTTTTTCGCGAAATTTTCAACAGTCTGCATTTCGCGTCTTCTGTTTTACTTTTTTTTTTCTTTGTTAAAAGAAAAAGGCGAAAGCTCGTTTACCGGTTCGCTTTGCTTGTTGCATCTAAATGCGGGACTCGCACTTTTGATTGGTCGTACAGTGCGTTCGAGATTCGTCTGTTTGTTTATCGGTAGGTTTTCTGGAAATTTGAATGCTTAAAAATGTTCCGTCGATGAATTGTTAAACGGTGTATTTTTGCTGTTCGTAGAAACGAATGTCTAAACATTTGCGATGAGGAGATTCAGCTGGATCATTACTTATCAAAACATTTAAGTTTGATAATAGAAAATAATCAAGTCAAGTGTTGTAATAAACAATTTTGTGTATATTCGTAATGTCGACATTCTCTTGTGTATGTAAACATGAGATTTTCCATGAATTTCATTCTGAAGTGTAAACTTTCACATACTGAACTAAGCTTTTGTGATTCATATTAGAAATTTTCCCGAAATATATATTATCAAATCTAAAAATAAAATAAAATCTTCTATACAAAAGTATAAAAACTTTACTTTCTGTGACAAGATTGAACCCTTTAAATCGAGACCCTAGCGTATTCAACTTCTCCAAGTTGAACGAAACATTTATGTGAAGTCGAACCTTAAAAAAAAGCGCACATTGTTCTCGCGGATTGCGATGCGCAAAAACAAGTCCTACCGATTCTCCGAAAATTTCATTCAAACTTGTCGAATTCAACTCCAACTTTGCGCACATCCAACCGAACTTTTGTACGTCGAATCGAAAACTCACCTATCCGACACGATCGATTAACAACGACGCGTTTATAATAAAAACTTTTATTTTCATTGTGAACGATCACGATGATGATTGGATTTATTTGCGAAAACTGACTTTATGGGGCCGCGATGAGCGTTTTATGGCGCCGATTGCAGCTCGTTTTCCTTTCGTTAAATCGCAACCATAAAGTCGACTAATAAAAAACGTGCAATCGCTCACTCGTTCGGTCCATAACGACTCATCGTGGACCGCCTTTTGCGTGACTATCGCGAAATTGGCTGAAACGCGAAGACAACGCGTTGCGCAAACTTTTCATAACGAGATAATCTCCGGAGAGAACGGCTAACGGTTTGCAAGTCATCAAAATTGTACGATTGTCTATTCGAAGTTTTCTCGGGAAATTTAATTGTGGTTCGTTTTATCTGTTGCGTTCATCTGCGCGTGGAGCTTTTCACATGTGAGATATCTAATATGTTCGAAGATTTTTTTTTATTAATTTGAATTTATGAATATCTTGATTGAAATTTGATAATGTTTTATATGCGTTTCAATATGTATGATTTTATCATTTTATATTCACATAAAAGATTTTTAAAAATTTTAATTTTCATTCTATAATTAATAAAAAAAATCATCACTCGTCAAATGAGATATAACATTTATTACTAAAAAAATCACAATTTTTTCACGCATATATTTGAAATCAATAACTAATATCAATTCATTTCCCAATGACGACACAAAAAAAACCCATTCACACACGCACATCTAAAAATCGAAGTTTTTAATTAAACTTTCAATTATAACTTTGTTCGAAACTCAATTAAGAAGCGTTACAGTTACGGCTTGTCGTTATCCAGTGGTTTACTCATCCGGCCAATAAAGGATCGATACGATTCTAATTAAAACGGAGACCGGCCCTACGCGTCGTACGCATTTCCAACAATACACCGACAGTATGGTAATGCATATTTCGTTAATCGGCGGCAATTAAAAGCGCTCCGGAGGACCAAAATATCGGCCCGAAGACGGCGTCATCAATCTCCGTCGGTAAAAGTGTGGGCAGCTGCCACATCAAATTTTACTTTCGGGACGTTATTTTTACGAGATCCGATTCGGAAATTGGTTAAATATAATATTCGAGAGTGTGAGTTTTCGGCTTCCGTCTGATAAGGTTGTCGGTTGAAAATTTGATTTCGTGCGACACGGTTTTCGTTTTATTTTTTTTTTTTTGAAAGTTTATGTGTGGAAATTTATCTTTATGATTTTTTATAAAAGAGTTTCTTTTGAATAGATCAAATGCTATAATTAGATACGTAATAAAATCGGTATAGTTTTATTACATAACTGTTTTCTATGTGATTCGATAATTTATTTTAATTTATGCAATTTATTTAATACGATCGAATTTTTTATTCGATGATCAATACATAATATTATTTCGAATTTGTATATTCATCTGAAACGATTATATTAAACGAGAATAATCTTGTGATTTCATATTATATTAGAAACATGGCAATTATGATCGCGAAACATTAATTAAGATTCAAATCTCATCATTTATACATTGTTGCTTAGCAAATAAGCATTCATTATTGATTCATCAAAACAATATAAATAATATAAGTACATTTTCTAATAATAATATTTTTATCTGGGATGATTTCGTACAATCCATTTTTTCACGTATTCAGTGGTTCACTTATAATCATCTGAAAGTACACCCAATTTTATTTTTACAAGAGGGTTACGTTCCATGTAAAAAAAATTCATTGTGACCATATAAAATTTAACATAGGTCTCATCAATATATTTGTATAGAACTTCCATCCAAACTTTATAAAAAATATGAAATACGAAAAAACTTCTCCATGAAAATTCATCGTAATTTTTTTTTAATAATGGAGAATCACACATAATTATAAGAGCATATTAGATTCCTACCATTGCGGCGTAATATTTGCTCATTCGATTAATTCTCCCCAAATCAAACAAGAATCTCACAAGCACGAGTGTTTAGTTTGGAAACCCCTGAAGATTCGGCGAGGTGTTTGACTTGACTCTCGCGAAGAGATGCATAGGCTTTGTTGGTCGGAACCAGTTCGCGAATTGCACGCACAAGTGAGCATTCGCATCTCGAAAGTCTATACACGCTAACAAGAGAAAAACGAGCGTCGGCGGAATGTGGCCACACTCCCGAAGCCTGCGAAGGTATACCAAGTGTGGACCGCGGAGATAGGATATATCCTATCTCCGCGGTCCACACTTCCACTTATCTCCGGATCGTTCCTATTATCCGTTTCCTTGGCGCGGTACGAGAATGGTGCGTGTCGTATGCAGATCGACCGCCCTGTTGTCAGATAACGTAATTTTATCGACGCCCGAATTGTCGAAATTACGTTTCGTTTTTGTTCCGTTTCGTTTCGGTCTTTTTTGTCTTCGTTCCGCGCCGAGATAAAGCCGGGCGATAAATCTAGCCGACCTCCTCGTCGCTCCTCTTATTATATTATACGATTTTGTTTCGTACGTAGAAATTTCACACCGCATCAACTCCGTAATGTGTTAATAAAAAGATTATCTTTTATTTGTTTCAGGTGAGCTGTGACATTATTCAACACGCTTTTTTTCCCTCGGCTAAACGGTACGTCACTTTTTCTATTTATCGAACAGTGGGAAGGACCATAATCCCACGGAGTTCAAACTGTATTGTATAACACGTTTCTTGTTAAGTATTCTATTTTCATATATTACTAAAAAAAATTTGATAAATAATATATTTACGACTCAATTATATTCTATTATAGTTTTTATATTTCAAATTCAACATTTTACACTTCAAATTGGACGTTTTAAAATCAACGAGAGTATATAGTACATTAAACCCCCTACGACGTCTCATCTTATATCGTTCTATCGCATTCAAATTCAAATTTTTTTCAAATGCATTTTAAACAAGCAATTAACACGTAAAATTAAATTAAAATTGAAAAACCTTAATCCCCTATAACGTGGAATCTATCATGATGTTATACGGGAGGGAGGTTCATTGTAATGAATTTCATTAATTACTATGGCAACGGTCTTAATAATACTTTCCAATAGTCCAATTTGTAGTGTAAAACATCCAACTTGAAGTAAAAACATCCAATTTGAAGTAAAAACATCCAATTTGAAGTATAAAAAAATATCGAAGATTTTCACTAGTATACTCGTCGAACACTAAATCGTGCATTCACGCTACGAAATCTCTCTTTTTTCATAGATAAAAATGTATTATTTTCGCAACCAGCCGAAAATAACGTTCACAATGGATGCATTCCTCCGTTTTGTGCAACATTCCGATGTCTTTATTTATGCGAAAAAAATCGACGCCATTTCTTCCGCGCAAACAAGACGCTCTATCGACTTGCACGATAACCGTTTAGGAAACGACAAAAAGCGCACCCCCATCGCTCTCCGCGCGTCCCATCTGTCCCCGGCGAGGATGTAGCCTTGTCTGATGATGATAGTGGATGTTTGCTCACCTTGAAAATGGAGATAAATGGGCAATTTGCGTCTCACCCCCACGGCGGGCCGCTATAATGGCGCGCCGCTTTGATTTACTAAGTTCTGGCGGGGGGCCGTGTATCATTGTTAACTTCGAAATGTTTTCATTCACCCGGTCGTCTATATTTCATGCTTAATGAGTGGTTCGTGACGTTTCGTTATTTTTGTTTGTTTGTTTTCGATATTTTCGCCTTTTTTGCGATGTTTACGCCCGTTCGAGGCGATGCTTTTTCGATGTTTTTCCCGGCGCTTTTTTAGTCGTCCTTTGCGAAAATGTGTTTTGAAAGAAAACTTTTCAATTAGCGAAATTCAAACGGTTAAAATGTATAATATGAAAATTTTAAATTCAGTGTGCAACCGTAGAGCTTTTTAATTCCCTAAAAACGTTTTTCGTACACAAATATTTGTACACTTTCTACATATTTACTCGGTTTTCAACACCTCGAAGTCCTTATGCAGAGGCCGATAGTGTTAACGAATTACGTAACCGTAAGTTCCCATATTTAACGAAACCCTCGTTTAATGCATTACATGTTTCATTGAAAACGTGATTTGATTATCGTATGAAAATTACGTATTCCTTAGGGTGGAAACCGAGAAAGGGTACACTAATAAGCTTAGATATCCCCCGATTTTCCAAACAAAATCACGAAAATGTATTGACTTAACGGTCCGATTCATAAATTCAGATTTCCATTGAATTTTTTATGTTAAATATAACCGCTTCTATGAATACTGTTAAATGAAAACTATGAATATTTTAACTCAATCGAATTATTATTTCATACAATTTTTATTCAACTATGAAGCCTTTCAAATCAACTTTCTTCGTTGAATATCTCGTGCAGACGTTTACAATCGTAATAAATATTTGATTTCATAAGCGACGAATACTTTTATTATATTACCGATCTCCGCCGTTAACGAGGAGCGGCGTTATAAATCCGTTGAGAGCGAAAAGCGTAAAAATCTCAAGTTTCTACGTTTTTTGTGCGACGTTATCAAATCGAGAGCCATCTCGCTTGGGTGTAAGTAATTTTTTATCTCCCCTTTTACGGTATTGCCTCGTGACATTCTCGTCTGTTTGAATATGACATTGCGACGCGATAGTAAACACATTGTTTGCTTCAGATAAACACGAGCGTAGTTTCCGAGCTTTTCTTTAAAAAAATATACGAACGATAGGATAAAGAAATCGTTCGGTGCTGAAAATAAGCGAGGATTTCTTCGTAATCGGATACGAGTCGTTTGCCAAAGTCGTTCGTTTTACGCTTTTGAAACGCGATATATAATACGGGGTGAATATAATGGAGGTGTTTGCCTATTATTTGTCTCTTTTTTTTGTTTCTGGAAAGTTGTTGTCTTTGATACAATCTCGAATCAATTTCTTTTACGGGCTGTCGAGCGTTCCTTCCGTAATCATCGGTGGGGGTTGTGCACCCTTGTGTTTTGAATATGGGATCGGGAAAGTTTTAACCCCTTCAAAGAATTGTGCATCGTTTAATGTTCGTTATACTTATCGCAGAGATCAAAGTCAATGCGATTAAATTTAAATATACGACCTTGCTTACTTTTATTCAAACATAAATTGGCATTAAAGTGCTAAAATCTTGTCAGTTTTATCGCGAACAACACCAGTTTTTAACACCAACAATATAACGCATCGTATTCTCGAAAAACTTTGCGCAAATTCTTGATATCTTTATTATCAGAATACTTTTAAATACCTTAAAGCCAAACGCCTAAATGACTTTGATTTTCTTAAAAAAATATTTGATTATCTTCTACATTAGTAATTTTTTTTTTTTAGTTTCCAAAATCTCGAATATTTATTTTCAACACTAACCGCGCTTGAACCAATCGAACAAAACCACCGATCGAAACTTCTCCCGAGACCATTCACCTTATCCGTCCTAGGAGGACCTATTAAAATTTTTCCACGCACAATACACCATAAAGAACCTCACACTAGACTCCTCGGCTCTGGCCCCGGAGCGCAAAGGGTTAACCCGTGCAGGCCTTTAATATTTTATCGTGGCGCGCGCGCACTCAGTAAATAGTCTGTTTGCACAGAGGGCTCCGACAAAAAGGGCTGATACTATCTCTTGTTTACGGACCGGGCAAGGACGACTATATTATTACATACACACTCTATACTTTTCGGCTTACGTGTTTTCTAATTTCCGACACGATTATCCGTGTTGAGATGCGTTTTTTTCGGCGTTTCCATTTAATTGCCGATCGTATCGGGGTGGTTGACTTTTTCGTTTTTGGGTCATCCCCCGAGGCGGACGTTGATGGTCGTTCGACGTGGACGTTGATGTTTCGGAGACGTGAAAGTATCTCGTTTGATTGAGCGATGGCCGAATTTTTGACTATTTTTTTTTTATTCGTTTGAGGAAATTTTCGGTACGTGTTTGTGATATTTGCCGAATTGAAATTTTAATATTTCGCTTATAAAATGATGCAATGAGTGATGAAAATATGTTATGGAGATTTTAATTCGAGTTCGGTGTTATTGTAATGTAAATACTAAATCTCAGTATTGCTATATTTAAATGTATTATATGATCGCTTTTACTGTACGTAAATGGTTAATGGATTTAAATATTTCATCGTAAAAGTGTAATATATATGAAGATGTATTCTCGAGTGTATTTTACATGTTCATTTGTAGCTTTGTTATTAAAGTTTTCACAAATGAATGCTAAACAACCCAAATATATACCTATTAAATTTCTCTGAAAATAATTAATAATGTAAATATGAAAATTAGTAAATTTATTTCCAACAACATTGCATAGCGTCATTGACTGTATACAGGTTATAAAAGCTTTATCTTATTATATCTATTATATTAAATCAATAAAAAATATAATATTATCATATAGATGTTTGCAAATGTCATATTCATAAATTCTTATCAATGTTATAAATAATCTGAACGTATTTATTGCACCAATAACCCCCATTTTTTGTATTTTACGATTAAAAATCAACACATTACAAGATAACAAAACCACTGATCAAATATAGTACAAAATCAATATGATATAAAACTTACATATCTAAAAACGGATTTGATATTAACAGATCATACATCTGTTTCAACAAACCATCATTTTTATATAAAAATCTGATAAAACTAATTCATCATTTTTTTGTCGTCATACCTTTAAAACGAATCATAGATCTCCCGAACGACCGCCATCCCTTAAAAAATCGAATCATAGACGCACTTTAAGCCCGATAAGCGACCGGCAGATTTCACAGTTTCCTGCCAGATCTTTCGTTAACAGTAACGAGCCGTCGTTTCTGGGCGTTGTAACGCTATCGCGCGTTCGCTGTGAGGTTTTACGAGCGCCGCAGCGCGTTCAAATCTCCACCGCGGTTATCGTCGTCGCGATCGTTAACGGCCGTTAACGTGTTTGTGTCCGTTTGTTTGTTGGCTGGCCGCTAGACTGCTCGTTCTGGAACCGCGAAGGTTCAGTTTGGCTCGGTGGCCGTTTCGATTTGGGTTTGTTCCTGAGTGGTGCTTTCGGTTGATGGTTCCGTTATGGAAGGTTGTTCGGTGGTTTATTGGATTCTAAATATTTTTAATTGTTGATGTTTTCTGTGTATAATTTCAAATATGTTTTTTTTAAGCATAGTCTTGGCATTTTGAACGTAATTTTTTGAAATCAAGTCAACGATTTGGTATCAATTTTCAATCAAAGTTGAGCTACGTATATTTCAATCAATAAATAAATAAGTGATCTGTCAATTGACTAAAAAATACTTGCATTGTAACGTAATAATTTCCGCAAAAAAATCATTGTCCTGCACTGGCCACTATGCGAACTGCACCAGAAATTTCTCCGAATTGAACTGACAATGAAACAAAAACTTTTAATAGAGCAATCTTCCTCGAATTGGATCATGCGCATGCACTAAATTGGCCACCTATGTGTTAACGCATCCGTTCATTCGTCCTCGCGTCGGCCGGCGCAAAGTAACCCCCTCGCCGAAGGCTCCGGAAGCTCGCAATTAGTCGTCCATTGTGGCCGCGGCTTCGGAAAGCTTTCGCCGCATAATTTCTATTGTTGTTATCGTCCGATATCTTCGCCGGAGGACGGCGTGCCGCTTTGCATAATTTTCAGCTTTCGCAAATTGAATAAATTTTCGGCGTACCCTCTTCTTCTTGCCGTCGTTGCTTACCTCATTCGGCTCGTTAAAAATTCTGCCTTTTCCTTTTATTTTTTGTCCGTTTATATGTATATATTTTACCTTTTTTGACGAACGTGACTCTAACGGTCTGCTTCGGGTAGGTTGTATATTTTGATACAATGCGATTTTGATGATTGCGGTCGCGACCCTAATTTTCGTATTATGAAATATTAATGGTATATATTTACAACGTTTATGTTCGATCATAATAATCATTCTTTCAATTAAAAATATTTTATCATAATCACTTAATTATATGGAAAATAATGATTCGTCACAATTTTTTGATTGAGTAATTATTCTTTAACTTGAATCAATTTAAAAATTATTTACGGAAAATTTCGTGTGAAAATTGATTAATTTCAATATTTTATTATTGATTTGATCCTTGTTTAGACTTTTTCAAATGAGTTAATTCCCATTGATTACTAAAATTAAAAATATACTGTCAATATTCAGATCCTTGAAAATTATCTTCTTTATTATAAAAATATCCAAATTCTTATCACAAACATAAATACGATATACTTTAACGACTTATATAAAGCTACACAGTTGCACAACAATCAAACGATTAACAATCATTCCATCATTACCCGAAGGCAGATGCAATCGATACGAAATTAACCTTCGAGTCGAAACTATCTGTTGATCGCGAACCGCGATGGCCCTTAATCGCTCGAATTTGTCCTGTTATCCTTTTACGAGTGGACGTAAAATCCGGCCGTAAATCCGCCTTTCGCCCGCCGGGTGATTAAATATATAACGAAAGCCATAAGTTTGCACCGAGACCTGTCGGCGAGTCCGTAAATTTAATTTTTCCTTGCGAAAGCTCCGCGGCCGCGAAAAAAATAAACGAAATTCGAAAACCGAGAAAAATACGAGACGATTTCGAAAATTGAAAACGGCGGCGCCAAATCTGATTTGCAACAAGGACGTCATAACGAGCCGGTTAACTTTGCACAATTTGTATCCCCCGCCGTAATCCGACGTGGAAAGTGCGAAATAATTATCGCCGTTTTTAATCCTTCCGAAATGGTCTTTTTTTTCTCTCTGTGATAATTGTGAAAGTGGGTTTTTTTTTTCGAAAATTTTCAATGTGAGGTTTTGTCGTATTTGCATGTGGATCGGTGATGACGGTATCCCCCGTGTTTAAGTGCATGATTGCGGTTTTTAAAATGTATTTAAAATTTTTGTGAAAAATATTCCGCATCGATGCTATATCATTATTAATGCGACCACTTTGTCAAAAATTAATTATAATTTATATATTGTAAATTTATTCGTTTTATCGCATCTTTTCGAGTTAATGTTGGTCATAATGTAAATTGAGTATTGAAAAGATGACACTATACCGAAAAAGGCCATTTTGCAAAATTTGATTATATCGTATTTCCGTTATCGGATTCCCGTTGCTTTTAATGCTTCTGAGTTTTCGTTTCACTTAACTTATATTTTTCAAATATATTAAAATAACTTTTTCATTAAGCTTCGGATCAACCTTGATCTGACACTGCGCAACCCGATCGGGATCTTTGATTAATTAAAAAGCATATCGAGATAAAGGCCTCCAAAAATCATTATACGATTTCGTTTTGTAATTTTCGTCCTTTTCTTCGATGCTGAAAATTTCATTTGTAAATCGTCGGATTAATAAAGCGCGCAGAGGGGGATTGACAGCGGTCGAGCCTTTTAATTCGATAAGCGCCACTTTTAAAATTAATTTCAACCCGACGACGAAGTGTTCATATGGGGGGAACAGCGTCAAAACTCACTATCTCCATCGTAATATTTATTAGATTTATGTGGTCGTCAAAACTCATTACGAATGTTTCTTATTATCTTTCTATTTCATATGCTAATTTTATGTGGGTTTGTTCGATTGATCTGATGCATAAATGACATTATGATTTATTATAATTTAAAATCGATTTATTTTATGAAAGAGTTATTATTTTTTATCAGAACTAAGCGACATGTATATGTCAATTGATAATTTCAATTCTTATTTTTTTTATATAGCACAGAAAAAAAAATTTAAAAAGTCTTTTCATGTAAACGATTGTATATGAGTTCCCATTTAAAAAATGTTTTATTTTATAACCAATAATTTTCATTTTCCTATACAAGACATTTATTGCGCAAAACAAGAAAGTGCACACATAAACATCTAGAAACTGCGCGTAGGGACATTAACATCAAACGATCTTCTCACATCGACTGTAAGCTTCGAACGAATCCCACAATAAAACTTTAACAACACTCAAACATTACAAATAGCGACATTTAATTCGACATCCCCCGCACGACTTCGAAGCAATCTCCGCCAGACCGTTCGTCATCCGCGATCAAAAAAACAATCGAGAGAAAAAAGCACGGCTTTCTTAACACGTTGAGGCGCGTGGGCCACGGCGCTCAAACGGTCACACACGGTTAAACGTCATCCAGATTTATGCGGATTTTGTTACAAGACCGATGACGATACACGGGATAATCTCGACTGATGAATGCGCGCTGAAAACCCCCGACGTTTAGATTTATAAGTGCCCGATAAGGTCGGGGCCTTTTAATTGCGCTTTTGGCGCTTCTGCCGTGATTTATCGGCGGGAAAATGGACTTCGTTTTTATTTATGCGCTTTGTAATATTTTGTAGTGTTAGGTTTTAGTTCTTCTTGTGCAGTATGAATCGTGGATTTACTAATCCGTTCGTCATTGAAATAGCTTTGTATGAAATCGTTTTATTTTTTTTGTACTCTTGGTATTGAGTCATCTATTAATATTTCTAATTTCGTTTTTATTGATGTGCGCTTTTTAATATTTTATATGTTTTTGGTTGTAGTGTTAAATCGGTGCTATTAAACTTTGGTTCTTCTAATGCATTATGAATCATGGATTTGTATTTAATCAAATATAAAATATAATAGATATAAAATCCTATAATTTATTATTTATTTATATTCCGAAATCTCTCTTTTGTGATTGAATCATCCATTTATAATACTTCTGATTTGCATATCTAAAAAAAAAACGAATTTATTCCTAAACTTGTTGAACAAATCAATCTTCCCTAATCTAGAAACCTATTTACCCAGATAAACCGATACGAACTTTCCAAAAACCATCAAAACAAATCGGACGAATTAGCGACGTTCCACGTCCGACCTAGTGACTATAAAAAATTGAAAAACGCATAAATATCCCATAGTTATTGTACGTTTGGACAAATCGGGCCGAAAATTGGACGTTTGACGCTCTCATCATCAATCAGCCAACACCCGAGGCATGTCCGAACGCAAATTACGAAAATCCAAAAGTCGGAGGCGAGCTCTCGAAATAGAAGCAGTCGTTTTGTAAGATCCGCGTTGAAAAAATGGATGATTTTCGAAAGACTAGATGACGTCCCGCGATCGTGTCGCGTTTATTAATTCGGTGAATGAGCGTGATCGATGCGAGGATTGTTACGAACCGGTTTGTTATGCTTATTGTTAATGTTCTTATGAATAATTTATGCTGTTTTGGTGGATTTTTAGAAATTGTTTAATGTAAGTTCGAAGCGGCGGTCGTTATGCGTCGATGCTTTGCGGGATACGTTCTTTTCGTAATATTTTACTATGGAATCAAATAATTTTCGTTTATTATTGAAATCATTTCGATTCGACGAAAGAATCCAATAAGAAAAAAATACATAAAAATGCACGTCGTAATCAAAAATTGAAATCTGTACGTTTCGACTTCTATAGTCGGCCGCAGCGCACACACAATATAATCGAAATGTTGCAATTATACATCGTTCGCCTTCGATGTTTAATTAAACGTCGATTTAATTGAACGGGAGCGAAAAATTCAATTTTTTTTTTCATTCACGTTTTGATTGGCGTCCACTCGAAAACGATGATGATTGATTGACATATTTATACGGGGAGTTCGGTACCGCGTGTACTATGACAACAAGCCACGCAACGGATCGATCCTGCACAAAGACAAATATTCCCAAAAATTATTCATTTGAAGGGAAGCGTGTAATAATTTCATGAAATTCGAGATATTCAATTTCTATAGTTATCAAAATCGATTTAGCGAAGTTAATTTATATCAATTGGAGACCTTAATTGTGTATAAAGATTTTGGAAATGTGAAATTTATTTTAAAAACTCGTTATCTTCAATTGTTTTAGAAATTTTTGTATATTTTAAATATACAGAGAGTCATCGACTTATAGCCGAAGAAAAATATAATAATATATTACAGATATATTTTTTAATTAATTATTTTTCAAAAATTAATCACGAGCTATTGTTATCTATTGACGTGTTTTCTAGGCCTGAACCATGTAGGACCAACCGCTTCGTATCGTCTGTCAAACTAGTGGTCATTACGATCGCAAAGTGGTCAGCGAGGGCGCTGTCTGCTTTGTCTTTAACTCGTCTGTCCCGCTGGTGGAATTGCAATCTACTTAGAAGACAGCGACCACAAAGTCTAGGAAATAGACATGCGTATCATGGGTCTGAGAGCCTCCTATGTTGGCATGGATGGATTGGCTTTTATGGTACATGTCTGACAAGGCCTTGTCCTGCAGTGGATAACTATAAGCTGATGATGATGATGATTGTTATCTATTATATTTTTAATTTTTAAACAAAATTTGATTGATTTTTTTATATGGATCAAATTTCGACATATTTGACTTCATAAGTCGAGGAATAGGTATTTCTCGACTTTCCTAATTTTCCATTAAAAATAACAATTCGCAAATTCATCCGTCGACAAATGAGACAATGGTACATAATAATGCGGACGTCTCATTCTCATTCGACGGCGACAATTATTATCGTCGATTCCCCACACTTCACGCATAAAATAAATCATTTGTCACATTAAAATTTATTGTTATAGAAGCATAAATCGAACGGCATTTTGTTGAAACGTCGCTCGAGAGCGGTCGTGGGCCGCGTTAATAATCACGTCGCGCCGTAATTTAGGACCAACTGTCGGATTATAATGTCGGTTTAATAACGATAATCCGCAAGGTTTAACCTGAACAGGATTAATTTTAACGTTTCCACGTTTGCGAGGGAAAATCTTCAAATCACCTGCGCTCTCTCTCCTAATTAATATTACGGTGCCGCGCCTAAGTTAATTATCTCCATTGTACGTAGCGTGCATTTAATTGAATAATGCGCGAAACGTGCAATTCGCTCGAGAACACGTGTGTTAGATGCTTGGTGTTCTGTTGTGTTAAAAGGAAAAAATAAATCCAAGTTCTTTAATTTTTTTTGTTTGCGTTTGAGGTTTCCGAAATGTGGGACGCGACGCCCACTTTTTGTATCTTTCATGTTAATTCATAAATATTTGACGCTAATCAACGCATAATTTTGTCACCGAATGCATTATTTATTTCAGATATTGTTTCATTGTATTTAATGGCTGATTGAAAAACTCCTTATTCACAATTGAATTGACTCATTTAAAAAAATATGTATATGGAATACGTTAAGTCATATATTACATCAATTTCGAATTCAACACGACATCTTTACAATATGAACATTTTAAAAATCACAGTTATCGCACGCTGATTGAAAATAGAATGGACGTCCGTTTCGAATGAGCTTTTTTTCTAAGCGAGTGTCGTTTCGTTTTAATCGATCGGCGCAAATGACTCGAACATGACTCTTACAATGATTCCAATTGATTGCACATGTCCGATTCTATTTATTTTTTTCAACACATACTCTTTTTTACATAAGAGTTTGACGAACTTGACATCATCACGCCTTTGCGCCGTTTGTTCGGTTGACACTCCTGCCTACACCTGTGCCGAAAACATTTTTCACAATCGGGTTGTTCAACTCTAATTCTCTTCATTCATCTTATTTTTTTATCCGAATCGGCTTCAGTGTCCTTATGAGAACTTAGGATCGATCGTAGATCTTTTGCAGAACGAGCTGACAAAATGATAGAACGTTCATGATCGCGATTAGAATTGAATATGTTCGAATTCGTTTCTAGTTTTTTATGAGCTCAATTGCATCACGTTGTGACTATTACAAATTTCATCGCGTTCGAAAACAATCAGTTGAAAGCGAGTTAAGTAATATAAATGGTGAGCTGTGAACCGCTTCAATTCGCGCTAATTGAATGAACGTCACTTTTGTTAGCCGCACGTCAAATATTAAATTATTTATTGACCCATTTTAATTGTTCTCGTTTGCTCGTAGATGGTTTACTTTTTTCGTTTAATTAATTAAACCGTCGATCATTTTGAGTTTTGGCATTTGTACGGCGTAATCTCTTCGTGACGTGGGTACGTTTTTTTCGCGAAAATACCCTCCGCGAAGTCAACGTTTTCATACAGGATGTATGATATATTATATGTGGCAGGAATTTGTCGTCGGTGACCCTTTTTTCGGGTCGACTTTAAATATTTTACGAGTATCATCTTTATTAGAAGTTGAATTAAAAAACCGCCTCGTAAAACGCATTACGACCCATAAAACTAACATTGTCCCGTAGAAATGCGCCCATATTTTTTATTACGGCTCTCAGATTTTTCTTCCAGGGGAGTGGACTCTTTCCGCGAGGAATCCGAGTTGAAAATTCCCGAGGTGACACTGGGACTTTTTCGTTTCCTTTTTTTTTTTAAAGCAAAGGCACTCTTGTACGGCCTTTATGGCGCTCGAAATTACCAGGACCTTCGTACGAAAAATTTTACTGCCCTCTGTGTGTCAATTTCACGTGTAAATTTTTCGTCGACGACTTTGCGAGATTTAGCCGTACAATAAAAGAGGAAAAAACGTTTGTCGCGAATTAGTTCCGTTTATCTGGGAACAAAGCTATAAAAATGCCCAAGTAAATATATTCATTTGCATATCAAAGATGCTTTCGGATTTTATCGCTTCATTTATGCTAAATATTCAAATCGCAGGCTTTTAAGTGTCCATTATACTAAAGACGACTTGTAAGTTCATAATTATTTATTGTACCACGTCCAGATAATAAAATTCGCTTCGATCATTATATATTGATAAATAAATGTCCCAAAAATTATTTTATGCGAATATTTGAATTCATAACGAATTATTACCATATTAAATTTTATTTACATTATTTTTTCAAGATTTACACTTCAGTACAGCAACGCGTACTTTGAGTACTTAACACCGTCTCGAGCCGCTCGTAAATCACAGACGTAAATTAGAAAAATGAAATAAAAATTGAACAAACACTACGACGACACAGATGCAGGCAGTCATGAAAAGTCGGCTGCGCTTAACAGTAATGAAAACGAATCGTAAAATGAGGCTTTTTGTGAACGTCAATAAACACCAGTCGAAATCGACGCCTCCTCATTGTACGTGCCTCATGTGTCGTTTATGTGCGCTCTTTATGGGCGCACGATTCACATAAAACACTCTCGATTCATTACAATATCAATCGATTTGGGTTTTGTTTATTTTCGTCGGGTGTAAAATTCGAATTATGGCCGACCCCTGCTCGAAGGACGCGCCCGGTTTGCTAATGAGGACGTCCGTTTCGTCGGGAAATTTTATGGGAAGTTTGATGGGGTTTTCTAGGCGCCGTTGGGAATTTTTAAAGGTTTTAGTTGCGCGAAATAATGTACACGTATGTGATAATTTATTTGTGTTTGTCCAATTTTGCTCGTGTAAATTTCGCAAACTTGTAGATTTATCGTCATATCGCGAATTAGCGAGTAGCTTCTATAATATTTTATGGTCGATAAAAACGACAGATTTATTTTATTTTCGCAAAAATTTCAATCAAATTATAAAAGAATAATGAATCAGCCTAAAACATAATCATATGTTAAGACGCACTAAGCTGCTAGACAAAAAAAAAAAAACAAATTAATTCCCAAACCGTTCTTTAAATGCTACCTGTCAAAATTCTCGAATAGATTATATTTGCAAATTGAATAAAAAATTCAAAATTTCAATTAAAAACACATCCTCACAGTCGGGGGTCCGCAGAACACAAAAGATAGACAAAACATCCCGAACTCGAAGCACAAAATTTAACACGATTTCCGGAAATCGGCCTATCGGATTCCCACGTAATTTTTTCGCCTTTACAAAATTTTCTCTACAGCCAAGACGCCATGAGGACATACATCATCTGGTCCAGAGATCATAAATCTGGCTCTCGCATAGCTCACTGCTATCATATTCAATTTACGATTCGTACCAACTCTCGCTCGTAATTGGTATTCTTTATCTTGCGTGGAAGTGTCGACAAATAAATCATGCCGACGGAATGTTTTCGTACAAAATAAGTAAAATGAGTGACCGTTTTCCCTTTGTGAGAAAGAGGTACGGAGAGCCAAAAATGTAGTTTTTTTTTTTAAGAGTGGGCGTATTGATAAAGTCTTGAAATGTATGGAAATATGATGTTGCCAATTTCGTTTGGGTTTGATCTGGAAGTTTTTCGATTTTGAACATTGTGAATATTCATTGTAAAAATATTTTGCTTTCATCTGTTATTATTATATTTTTTAATAAGTGAATAATTTTATGATTTGAAAGGAAAAGTTTTCACTTGAATTTCAACTATATTAACAAACTTATTTTATAGTATGTATCTCATTTTGAACTTTCTATAATAAATTTCGAATTAATATAACTTTATATAATATCATAATACTACAGATAGTCCTAGATTTACGATAATTTGAAACAATAATATAATATCTTTTTAATTAATTATTTTAAAAAAATTACTGGACTTCTTCGAATTACTTCATTAAATATTATTTACCAGATTTTTTCGTTCTTTTCTAGATATATGTGCTCTTACTTACTGAAAAATAAATCTGATAAAATATTTAAAAAAAAAAAACGCTAATAATTGAATAAAATGGATTGTTCGTGTTTTAATTATATATAAGTTATCATTTGTAAAATTTTACCCAATATAACCAATTGTAGATCAAAAAAGACTTCGTTCCCTATTGGGAACCGTAGTAGAATATGGTTCAAAAATGAAAATTTTGATACAAACAAAAGTGATCGATTTTTTTAAATAGATTCGATTCTGACCGAACTTCGATAACGTATCTCCATCACAAATCGAAAAATACCCACAAACCCATTCAACTCAACTCAACTAAACATCGTCAAAAAACAACAGATTCGTCCCAAACGCGACGAACACAACACTCAAACCTTCCATCGTTCCCGAACTAACCACAAACGAATCGAACGCCACACTTCGCGACCATCAAATCCAACCGACACAGAACAAACGCGGCGAGCTTTCCACATTAGTCAAACGCCACATTATTTCGGGACCGCACCAAACTGCCGGCGTCAAACGATGCACATGCACAATGGCGACCGTTTCGAAACCGGAGCGGTGCAACACCGCCTCGTATGACGCATTTGCATTTCGTAAATAGCCGGTAATGACTGACGAAACTGTCGTCCCACACCCGACAATCATAGTGGCGGTTTTCGGTGGATTTCCTCGCGGAGTGCACCGAATGCGATTAGCGGTCCGGTCGCATCCATCACTGTCGGCGGTGCATGATTTTTTGCTCATTATCCGTTTTTCGTGTGTCGGCCGTTTTCGGCGACCCACGTCTTTTGCGTTTCGCGTGATTAATGCATTTCTATGTCCGCGGGTGGATTGATATTTTCGTTTGTCGTGCGGAGATCGGACGGTCGGGATATGATTGAGTCGTTCGCGGGGATCGCGTCTTATCTGGTGTTCGTCGGACGGGTCTGGGGTTTTGTTGGGTTTTAATGATTTTTGTGCGTGGTTCTAATGAGGTGAATTGGTTGAAAATGGTACGTCGCGCTCGGCGCGAAATTCGTGGAAGCTCGGCGTAATGAAGAGGAGCGTGCATAGTGTAGAAATTGTATTTGGATGTAAAAGGCCGAAGTGCTCTACACTATTTTTGTACTCCACTCAGAAATAATAATATTCAAACTTTGCATGAGGTAACTCGTAAAAATTTTATATGAACTATAAACTTTTCTCTACACGTGTACCATTTTCCAGATGATTTTCGTACATTTATAAGTTCGTTACAAATTTAACTAGACCCAATTACCAATTTCGTTGCGACCAAATTTCAAATATTCATAATTCATCGGTCGATAAATTCAGAAACATTCAACAAAAAGCGACACTTTTCCAAACTTATATAACATCAACACAGAAACCTGCCACCAACAATTTCACATATGATCGACACACCGATCGTGCAGAATCCAAAGCTCGAAACTGAAAAACCCGACACTTTTCCGAACCCAAAGCTCCAAATCGATCCCCGAGCATCACATTTCGCATCGCTGCGCAAACTTACACTACATCAACATAGACACGTGCTATTTTTGCAAATAATTCGTGCTCGTGTTTCAGCTTATCCCGCATCGCATTAAACGTGTCACCCAGTCGCGAGGCGGCTCGAGGATTTCGCTGATCCCTTTATCGTAAGCCCTCCAGACTTGATAGCCTGTGACGGGTAATTGGATACCCTTCGGCTCCGGGCGATGTTTCAGGCGCCTTAAAGCCTTATTTCATCAAAAGCTTTCGAAGCCGTCGCTTTAGAAAAAAAGTCAATTAACCCCGGCCCGGCACCTAACGGCCGATTAATATTCGTCTCGGCCAAATTGCACGCGTTGCCTTTTCGCGCATAAGTGAAATTTCATTATGTATCGGTGATCTCATTGTTGTGCTTTTTTAAGTGAGGTTTTTAGATGGAAAAAGCGTTAATTTTAAATAATTTTTATTGTATCTTCATCACACGCATCTTTATATTCTGTCTATTCCATTATAAAGCTTTTCCGATACTATCAGAATTTCGAAGGTTTTTATTTGTATCTACAAGGGGACGACAACTCTCAAAGAATTAAATATTGAAACCAAATCACGTCTACCCCTTCATCGCTTAACTATTATGAGCTTATTGACTTTTTCATAAAAATTTAAAAAATTAAGATAAAATTTCTTTAATTCTTCGTTTCATTGCACAAAACTATTCGGACATATATAATTTTTAACTGATACTTGGGAATGAGAGATTCGATTCCGCACGCTTCATATACGTTTTTTTGGGTTCGATCATATGAAAAAAATAATATTAAAAGGTTCGTCACGCCTGTTCAGTATAAAGAGCGCGTGTGTATAAAATGTGCGTTGTAACGCTTCCCCTTCTCTTTGCGTCGGTTCAATCTTCGCGTTATTTTGCGTACACAGGTAGGGGATGCTGTTATTTTCTATATCCCCGTTATTTCCTTTTATACAATTTTACTACATGCATCCGTACATTTTTTTTCCGCGTATACCTTTATATAATTTATTTGAAAAAAATGTGCTTTATAATGAATATGTAATAAACGTGCTTTTTCCTCGAGCGCACATTGTATTTTTACCAACTCTGCTTTTTCGGAATGTATTACCGATTTAAAAGCAGCACGTTTACAATATTTGTGTATGTAATAAAAAAAATTTGTTCCTTCAACAAAATTTTAATTATAATCAAGTTAAATTTAACCCTGATATTGAATTCAGTAGATAAATAAAGTAAGATCTCGTAAAGTTCTCCCCTCTTTTGTACATTCCCTAAATAAGCAACGGGGAATCACCTTGGCATAATCCCACCCGAGAGAATAGTGTAATTTGTAGTATAATCACTAACCTCCGGAGACGAGTAAAAAGAAAAACATTGCAATTATATGAATTCATCGTTCTATCTTTGCATCATCGCGAAAATATTTACAGAATATTTTTTTAGTTCCATTTCAGTTCCCATACCGCCGGTTTTCGTTTACTCGCTCAGTGTATAAAAATATTTAGGTTCGCAAACAAAATGTGAGCCGGAGTTCAAATAGAGCCCCTCGCCCACCACCTATAATACATTTAGGTAGTGGATAAAGTAAGGGAGATCGGAGGGGAACTAAAGTTTTCAAAAGGAAATTACATATCCAGCGTGTGCAGATATGCGCCGTTTTATGAAAAATCGATCACACTAAAATCCCTTATTTGTCACATCGCGTTTAAAGGTGCCATGTGCGCGGATGTAAGCTGCGGATACAATACACATATTATAATTGATTGAGCCACTCATGGGGTAAAGGAAATAATAGATTTTGCATTGCAAGGAACTCGTATATTCCATATTCATTGTTTCGCAATATTCTTTTTTATTTATTTTTCTCTGTTAATTATGATGTGATAAATGAGGGGATCGGCAGTAAATAGTACTTAAAGTCTAAATTATAAATTGAGTTTCTTTTATTCATTACAAAAATTGTTATTTTTACTACAGAAATTAAAAAATAATTCCACATTCTCTCAAAAGATGACAGTACCATGTCGGGTTACTCCTACTTTTATTTATATCTAAATGTATATAAACTGTTTTTCTTAATATCTCCAAAAGTGACAAATATTGCTTATTGTTAGTACTATTTACTGCCGAGCCCCTCGAATGTGCAAATTAGAGTTGATGGTCAAAGTTAAGTTGTGTGGTCAATAAATTAAGTTGTGTGGTCAATAATAAATGACCTTAGTTTTACGATCCAATTCTTTTATATTTACTTTCTTATTACATGTGTGATAAGAAAATAAAGACGTCATTTGATCACCATCAATTAAGATCTTATAAAATCTAAAAGTCTCACTTATAATCCCATATCAAATAAAAACTCATAGACACCATGACAAACCCCTTGAAAAGCAACACTGATCATAATCGTCATTGTCACATAGCGGAAAAAATTAAAAGCGGCGACCCCTTTTTTGTCACTCACACATCCCGCTAAAGGGTTAATGATAGGGGCAATTATTTAACCCTACGAATTTCAATAACAATATTTTCATCGATGCGGGCGAAAAAAACACAACCACACCTCACCCTCGCCCTCCCCCCGTGCGAATCCGAAACCCCGCAATCGCGAATCGTCGAACACACGATATTCGCGAGCACACCGGGATATTTTAATGCGAAATATCCCCGACGGCGATAGTGTGTTATTACGAGCACTTCGCCCGGGGCGCCATTAGCGGGGGTCGGCGGGGTAGCGCCATTAGCGAAGCTCTTACACCTAGCATAAACCCTCGCCCCTTGGGGGCGGGGGCGGGGAAGTGCGTCTGCGACCTGTGCTTTGGACTCGCTTTCCAATGCCCGGTTGGTGGTTGTTGGGAGGTGGTCTTGATTTGGGAGGTGTGTGTGTTTTATGATCGGTGCTGTGTAGCTGTTGACTTGCATAGGTGTTTTGTGTTGAATGAAAATCCCCTATATATATAAGAGCGGATATCTGTGTGTCTGTCTGTCTGTCCGTGACGGTGATGGTGGTGGTGGTGGTGGTGATGGTGGTGGTGGTGATGGTGATATTCAAATCGGGCACACATTTCGAGTTCACACAATCGGGGTTTCACATTTTATCGTTTTCCGTTTCTTAACAAAACCACAGCTGATGTTATTAACATCGGGCCTATATACTTCTCCTATATAATAATCACAGATTTATGTGTGTCTGTGTATCTGTTCGAATGACGCTCGCAACTTCGGCTATATTCAAATATTCAAATCGGGTACACATTTCGAGTTCACAAAATTGAATTTTCCCTTTTTATTGTTTTTCCTTTGGTAAAAAATTCGGGCCTATATGCTTGTTATAGATAAAGCTCATTGCAGAAATTGTGAAACTCTAATGACGTTTTTCCTACGAAATTTGAGAGTGAAATAAATATATATTGCATTTTTAGGTAATTTATAAGTATAAATTTTTTTGGGTTGCTTAGGTAGAAAAAATGAAAAATGTGGTTGCATAGATAACGTAAATTTGTGCAGTTTCATATGAACGTTGGTAAAGGTAATCATATTGTTTGATGAAAATCTTCACCGTCGAATTCACTACAACCTATTTTACAAAATTTGGCAGTGGTATTTGCAACTTTTGAGACTGCAGATTTTTCGACCTTGATATCTATGTAGATTTTTTGAAATATTTTAAATTCTATTCAGAACCTTGCCAAGACTCGGTCTTCTTCTCAAAACTTTCGTTTATCTCTTACTCTAAACAGATGAAATATTCAATGTATGAAAATAGAAATATTTCAATTTAAATAATTATTATCATCAATTGATATTATACGCCTTTTTATCAACTCTTATAAGAAAATATATTCGAACTTTCAACAAAATCAAATCGATCTCATTCTTTAATAATCTTTAAAAAAAACACCTAAAATGAAAATTTAAGAAAATATAAAAAATTATATTTAAGTTATAATTATTATTATTATTATTATTATATCAACTCTCAATTGATATTATATACAGTAAACCCCCCTGTAACGTCAAGATAGATTCTACTTTATAGGGCGTTAAAGTTTTTCAATTTTAATTTTTTTTTTGGTCATTTATACACGTTAACTGCTTGTTTCGAATGCATTTGAAAAAAAAAGAATTTGGGAGGACGTTTATGAGGGGCTTACTGTTTCTTTCTTTCATCAACATAAGAAAAAGATTCAAACTTTCAACAGATACTAATCAATCTTATCCTTAAACAAACACCTAAACGAAAATAAAATTCGATCACATAATCCAATAAAAACCCAGAAAACATCGACAACACACTCTCCCATACGAACAGCAACCGTCCATTGAATACATCCCAACGATCATTGTTCGGCGCATTGAATGGGTTTGACGGGTCGGTTACAGGAGGGCCCAAGCGGCCGTCAAACGCCCCTGATCTAATTTGGGACCCCCTTTTCGCTACATACCCACTATATTGTTGCCCATATGCCCATAATACAATGTTAAATGTACAATTAAACGCGGCCAACTAGCGAGGTGAGCCTTCGGATCGCGTCGCTTTGCGATTTCACGCAATTTATCGTGTTATTATATTGTGTGCTCGATGTAAGTCTGCTATTGTGTAATGAATGTTTTAGGGCTTGGCATGTGCGATTTTTAGGTTTTGTGTTTGTTTTTTCAATGTGTAAATCATCGATATTGTGCTTATACTTTTTATATGCAGAGAAAATCTTTCTAAACATTTTTATTTACTATTTATATCTGAAACATTTGATTATATTACCTGATTTTTAAGTGTATCTTTATTCTCGACTTTTACAAATATGTCGTGTATTGTTTTTTTTTCGAAATTGAATTGTTTTGCATAAGATTTTAAAATTTGTATAGTCGTTTTGTTTAAGAAAATAAATTCGTACGCATGAAACTTTCACGTATATGCTTCGATTTGAATCCGTAATTACATGGATATGTGTTTAGAATAAATAAGAAAATAACGACACGTTGTCCATTTACGGACCTTATGGGTTTCGCGATTACAAAACACAAAGGCGCAGACAGATGTTTTCTTAGACGCAATTTATTCGACGTCCCAACTAACACAACACAATTCGTCGAACGCGAATTTATTATATTTTCCGATCGTAAAACTCGACAAAGTCTATCTCGAACGAGCCAACAAGCGCACACGAAACGAGCATTACGTACTCGGTGAGGAATTTTCCGCGATTTTTCCTCGAATTTTCTCGGTGGCTGGAGGAAAATCGCCACTGATTGACAAATGGAAGTCGTTCGTTACGACTAGATCGCCAGGGGCGAGATAAAAAATGTCGTAAAAGCAAACGGTAAATTGAGCGAAATAATCTAACGACAGTTTAAAAAGATCGCGCCGAAAAGCCGGCCCCGCAAGAAAACCGAGATTGCGATTTTTCCCTTCCGTTTTTTTTCTTGCCTCCCACCTTTTCGGTGCTATTTTGTCGAATCAATTCGTTTAAATAACTCCTCGAAGTTCGCAAAGTGTTCGGTTCCATTGGTGGAAGGTTTCGCTTTTCGATTTATCGCGTTTAGTGTGATTTGATGGGTAGCGGGAATCGCTTGTCATCGAATTGATATGCAGTCGATTTGAACGTATGAAATTTTTGTTATGTTGGATGGTGGATTTGATTTGGTTTTTTTGTCGTACAATATTTGATCTCGATATTTTTATCTTGATTGAATATCTAAATCTGTGGAAATTTTGTCAGACATTGCTCAAGTTGCAGACGGAAATTGAAAATGTATAATATAACTATACATAAAAAAATATCATTCAATTTTTCGTAATTAATACAAACATGAACGAAGTATAATATATTAAATAAGATTTTTTTTAAATCAAAAAAAATTAAATGAATTGTGTTTGTATGAATAATACATTTTAATAAATAATGATTGTATTCACGTGCCAAAAAACTTTTCCAAGTTCACCTTTTAACTATATACTTGTTATTTTAATGTACAATTCTTGAAATACGTACAATACAAAATAAAATTTTCAGAAAGTTGACAATACTTAAAAAATAACATATATTAAATTTTTAAAATATTCTCCTCATACGCACATTTTAAGAGCATTTTTGAATGACAATACAAAACAAAAACGTCACATAAATCGTATACGCAAATTTTTAATATGAAATAAAGAAATATTCAAAAAATTTAAAAGTTATATCAAAACATCGACCCTAAATTTCATCAATTTGCAAAGTTGCATAAAGTAACATGAATTATAGAATCTTTCTCGCTTTTTTTACGTCCGTAGATTTTTCTTTCGCTGTTTTCGTTTTGGTTGCATTTTTCCCACCACAGACAGGTAATCCCTCACGAAAATGACCGGCTCGATGGATTTTCGCCGCGCTGCGAAAATATTTTCGCATTCTCGTCTACCGGGGAGGGAGTATATTAGGAAAAGGGGGAGACGATTTATTGCGTCGTTTAAAATCGTATTTTCGAAACGTTTTCATTTTTTCGAAAAAGTTTAATTAATAGAGGCGTTCCGTACGCGTGTCGTTTTCGTGGGCGTAGCGCGAAATATACTGGCCGATTTTTTTTCCCGGTTTAAATTAATTGCCCGCCATATGAAGACGTCCAAATTGATAATAAAAATAATTTATCTTATTCATTATCTAATCTCGTATGCATTATATGGAAAATATTCAAATTCGGTTGAACAAAATTGATCGGATAGATATCGATATAGGCGGCCGTAATTCTATCCGGTCCCTACTGATTTTTCGTTTCTTTTATTGTCATCAATCGTTCGTGACTTTTCATTAAACACATAACCGCACACGTATGCAAGGGATATAAATTATATTTGCATCTACATCTTCGTATTTATTATTGCATTGTGTGTAAGAAGTTAATTTATCGCTTATGGGTGAGATATCGCTGAAGGCGCGGCGTTACGAATTCTCGATTGGGACAAATAAATTTCGAAATGTATTTTTTATATCAGACGTTGAAAACGGGACGAGTGTGAATTAAATTATATTATATTGGTTAATTTAGATCGTTTCATAAGCTCATTAGAAAGCTTGCTCCAATTGTTAAATGGACCGTAATTTCCGGATCTAATTTCATGATATTGCTAGTTTAAGTTATAAACTTTCCATTTACTTTGCAAACGCTTAAATCGATTAATTGCAATATTCCAGCAGACTACAATAATTTTTCCTTTTATTCCTAGTTTACAGTTAGGCTACAGAAGAATTAATTTAAAATCAATTACGATATTTCCAAATGATTGAACTAACACCCGCATTTTCATAACATGAAACGTTAACATGTTCCTCATCTAAAAAGCCCAATTCTAAGAACCTCGTATTGACAAATGGAAACTTATTTCATATGAGTCGACTTCAAAGCAACGGACACATTGTGTAACAAGCAAACAACAGTATTTTGCCCTCAAACCTTAAGGCTATATCCGACAGGACGAGTTCAAGGAGCGCGAACTTTCGTGTCACCATTGGCGATTTTATAGATCTGGTTCGTAAATCTCGTTTTATTAGTGTTGCAATGGCGCTAAAGAAAACTCATTGTTGTCTACGTATTTGGTATCGAGTTGAGCCCTCGATTTATTGAAAATATAACGGACGATGATAATCTCTATCTGGGATTTTCGTAATCGGATATTTGTAACGATGTTCGGATGTTTTATTGCCGGTTCTCGTATATGGATGCTATTTTTGTGGTGTTCTGCTTTTGATTATTTTACAGATGGTTTGAAAATATTATGCATATTTTTTTTTAAATAAAAACTATATTTATCTTAGAAAAACCTTGTATGATGCATAAAATATTATGTTAATTCGAAAGTTTTTCACTCATTTTCAATATGACAAGCCATATATAAGGAAATCGTTGAAAAAATTTATCAGAATGACCTCAATCAAATATTTATACTTCATAATGAAAAATCACTGACTATACAGTGGTGGATTTACCTGTAGATGATAAATCATGTTTTAAAAATAAATTTTTGATGAATTATATGTTATAGTTTTTCTATACCAATTCAATGGGTATTATGAAATTTGAATCATTTTCTGGAAAAAAAAAAAAAATTATTTTAAAATCGCCTATTTGTCGCTTATCATAAAACCAACAATCATATGCCAATAAACGTTAACGGCACTTATTTCACCAATTTCAATAATTTGTATGTAATTGATGGAAGAAAAAATAATTGACACTCGACTCTATACATTTACATACGCAACGGGACCCCCAAAACATTCCAAACTCTCGAATCCCATACGACTTAAAACCCACCACTGCGACCACACAGTACAAATCGACGACCGGCAATAAACCGATCACATCCCAACGAAAGTGCGAAACACAACCA